>VWZP01009260.1:1433551-1494305 GCA_013396995.1 Dicaeum eximium
CGGCCGCCCCCCCCCCCCCCCCCGCTTCCCTGTTCCCCTCGACGGGGCGGCGGGAACCAGGGTGGGGGCCTTTCCTTCTGGCCTTGTTGTCTCGAAACGTGTTCTTTCACTAGGTGTGAAAGCCGATTCGCACACAGAGTGGAGGTCCTTGATTTATCTACAGTTGTGCGCAGAAAGGGGTACTGCAGTTAAAAATAATACATAATATTCGTCGCCGCAAGCAGTAGGTGGAACACAGCCCCACTGTAGCGAGGGCATTGAGGTGCCCGTTGATAAAAGGGTCAGAATTGGGGTATTTTAGTCACCGATTCTGAAAACGTTAAAAACGGCCGAGGAGCAATAAAAGTAATCCTTAACTCATTTTCGAAGTCCCTGTGTATGTGCTGGAAAGAGACAAGACTTGTATGCGCCTGTGGGACAAAAGCATCTAAGCCGTATTTTTGAGGGTGCTGCGTGGGTCGCGGCTGCCTCCCGCTCACCCCGAGAGCTGGAGGGCATCGCCTTCGTCCTGCGCGCCCCTCGGGGCTCGGCGTGCGGGTACCGCGGAGCGCCGGCCCCGGGACTCAGGTTACGCGGCCACAGGAGCCTCCTCCGCGCGTTTTGTTGATTTTATTTATTTATTTTCAGGCTGAAATCATTAACCAGACGGACCTCAGAGACTAGAGGGAGGGCAAATAAAAAGAAGCTGCAGATCATTATTAAAAATAAAAGAAAAGAAAATAAAGAAACCACAACAAAAAAAAACCCCAACCACACGGAAACCACACACTTGGGCACATATTGCATAAATGTCCGAGCGGGCTCTTTGCTGCCTGATTCTTATTTGAGCGTCAAGTGTTGAAAGACACGGTGGAAATCACCCAAAAGCACGCAGCAGCAGGTCAGCAGTGACCGGGAGGCCGCTGACTGCAGTGGGGAATATCCTTCTGTCCAGCTCCCCGCCGCCGGGCACTGCTTCAGCCCGGGGGGGAGCCGAGCCGGGTCAGGGTGTCCTGCCCCACAGGGCCCGGAGCCTGCTGTCTGCCACCAGCGAGGACGGCTGGAGCTGTAACTCGGCCTCTGAGCACCCGGCAGCCCTTCCTTAGGAGTTTCGGGGAAAGAAAAAATAATCCCTCCCCATGCTTGGTCGTTTGGCGGTCCATCCTCACCACGGGACACATCTGATCTATCGCAAATGGCACCTTCACCGTGCCCACCCCTGCCCGTGCTGTGGTGTGAAGAGGACCTTGCCTTGGGGGTCAGTTTGGCTGACCACTGCCCTTAGGTCCCCGAGCTGTCCCACCCGGCCCCAGACGGAGGTGATGGGTGATGTCACAGGCCCCTATCCCTCTGAAATCCACCTCTTCCCTGGCGAATGCGGATTGCTCCGCCGGCTGCGGCCGCCGTTCCTGCCGCGGGGGCTTGAGCCGTGCGCGGCCGCAGCCGGGAGGAGCGGAGCCGGCCGCCGGCAGCTCCCCGCCGGGCTGAGCGCTCCCGAGAGCCGCCGGTGCCCCGATCGATATGTCCGCTTCAATGTCACAGCCGCTGGGCAATGGAAACAGTCCATATCGTGGGGTGGCCTTGATAAAAGTATATTTAAAGTAGCGCGGATAAGCGAAGGGGCGAAGAGAGGGGGAGAGGTGCCGGCACGTCGCCCCTAATAACCGCTGCGCTTATCAGCCCGGCCTAAACTCCGCAGCAGTTTCTAGAGTACACTAAGTTACATAAACACGTCTCCAAAAGAATACACTGCAGCCTGCGATAGTCACCAAAGTGACCCCTCGTGTCGCCTCGCACCCGGACCCGCCCGGCCCCCACGGCCGCCGCGCCACGGGAGCGTGGGGCCCGAGCCGGCGGGCGATGCCCGCTGCTCCCGAGACTGCCCGGCCCGAGGGGCAGCGAGGGTGCGGCCGGAGAGAGCCTTCCCCTCCTCCCTAGTGCACCCCTGGTAAGGGATCGCGTTTGCAGAGACCCGAGAGTGGGGGAAGCAGCAAAAGCTCTGCGCTTGCACACGGCTTACCCCCAACCCTTTTTTGGGAGGTTGAAGTGCCCCTGAGGGAATTTGCCTTAATTGGATATGAAGCTTTTTTTTTCCCCTCAATCTCCCTTCTTCCCTCTTTGGCCACAACGACCAGGAGCGATGGTCACCTCGCTGGCACCTCCTCTCCGGCGGTCTCTTCCCACAACCGAGCACCTCCCTGCCCTCAAAAATGTCCCTGCACATGCACCCCCGGGTACCTAACCCAGGCATGGTGCAGGAGATACCTGAGAGCCTCCCGGAGCCCCGGGGTGAAAGTTACGTCAGCAGAGCGGGATTTGGGAAAGGAGTGACGTAATGAAGAGTTAGGAGTCTATGGTTTGAGCGGTCCGACAGCAAACCCGAAACGAAAAGGAGTGGAGAGGAAAGGGGTGACTGGGAATGGTTTCCCACGCTGGTCCCAGTTTAAGCCGGGTTTTCTTATCGTGTTAATCGGAGGAAATAAAATGAAGCTTGTAGCCCGGCTATAACGTAAACAGGCTAATCGGCAGGGAAAAAAAATCAAGGCGCCTGAGTGTAAAACACGGGTCACTCTGGAGCCAGGGAAAGAGGCGCCTGCCAGGCCAACGTGGCCGTTCTTCCCAGCCATCCTCACCTTTCGGGAAGGCACCCTCCGGGCCCAGGCGGGTCCCCACCGCCTCCCATGGGCTTACATGAGCACCGGCAAACCCCTCCCAGCAAGCAAAGCCCGTCGCTTGGAAAAAAAACCCTCATGGTATTTCTCGCTTGATATCCACCTTTTCCACCACACGTGTTTGAAACACCCTCGTGTTTAACTGGAGAAAGGGCATCCAAAAGACTGAAAGGAAATGCGGGGTGTAAAGCTCGGCGCTTTTCAGCACAGAAATTTGTAGTGGCAGAGCCCAAGCTGGGGAGAAGCGGCGTGGGCATCGACTCCCATGGCTTCCACTGCTCTTGTCTCACATTTGCCGGTAAAAACCACGGCAAAAATGTTTTACGTTTCAAGCTAGGATCGGAAGACGAGTCGGGCAGAAAAAAAATCACCGCCCTCGCTTGCAAAAGCTTATTTTCTATTTAATATTGCACTCACAAGAATACACCAAAAAGTAAAAAGGAAAAAAGTCACTTCAGCCTGGCAGGGTGACCGATATTATTTAACGATATTATTTAGAGACAACTGACAAGAAAGAAGTATCACCTTTAATGATACAATTTAATAAAGAAACGGTTTCTCGGGAAAGTGATTGTTTTCCGATCAAATCCCTGCCGCGCTGTACCACAAAAATTAACGCGCACAATAAACTTCCAAGTCGCCATCAGTTCACCCACGCCGGCAGAGCGGATCGCTACAGCCAGTGTTTTACCGTACCCCCAGCACTGCAAATTCTTCACCTCCCGTTCACCTCGTCTGGAAAGACCGAAAGAAAAGCCGTGCCTACCCCAGGAGCGACAGCACCGCGCATCAGCAGGTTTGGGCTCGGTTTGTGTCGGGAGGGCTCATGCCTGCCGGCTGCCGAGAGCCCGGCTCTGCTCTAGTCCAGCCCTTTGCCGCAGATGACTTTCTGTACAAACTGATGATGACAGATATCCAGCTGATAACCTCTGGTGAACGAAGTTATTTTAATTTCCAGTCACTTTCCTGCTAAGTACCATATCAGTTTGTACACAGCTGAGATAAGAGGGTTGAGGAGCGGGGGGGTAATAAGAAAGAAACAGAGGAAAAATGCCTACCGCCAGCTGTTGGGATGGACACATCCCACAGCTTGCTTTGGCTTCACCTGACGGTTGGGGCAACTCAAGGAGGAGCCACATTTTTTCATTTCGGATAGCTCGGATTTTGATGAGCGAAAACTAAGGGAGG
This sequence comes from Dicaeum eximium, assembly GCA_013396995.1. Lineage (NCBI taxonomy): Eukaryota > Metazoa > Chordata > Aves > Passeriformes > Dicaeidae > Dicaeum > Dicaeum eximium. The sequence continues at coordinate 1,437,391 of VWZP01009260.1, forward strand.
GCGAACTATACGTTCGCCTGGTTGCTTAGGGCAAAATCCAGGCACACATCCCCTCGGGCCGCTGCCAGGGGACATTCGCTGACATGTCGGGAGGAACGGAGGGGGAAAAAAAAAAAAAACAAAATCAACAACCTCACAGAAGTTGATTATTCACCATAAAAAATTTGATCCGTGAAGGAGGGAAGAGTGTGTATTATTTGTGGGTTAAAATAAATTGAAAAAAATAAAAGAAAAAAATCAAAAAGACTGGGGCATCTGAGTATCTGGCAGAGGCAGCCCTCTCTGCTCGTTCCTGCTCTCCGAGCAGGGGTCCGTCGCCCCTTCATTGCGGGCGCCCCGAGGTGCCCCCCCGCCCCCGCCCCCGGGCTGCGGCGGCCCGGCTGGCCCCGGGACTGGCACCCCTGCGGAGCCCCGTGTTTGTTTAGGGCTGGCCGAGCCCAATCAGGGCCGGCTGCCTGCAGTTTTCCGGCAGGGCTGCGAGAGGCGCCTCCTCTCTCCTTTTTATACATGAGCCGTCAGCCGTCGTCGCCGGAGTCGCCGCCGCCGCTCGCCCCCGCCGCGCTGGATTTACCGCCCGCCGCGGCCCCGCGCCCCGGCCCCATGCGGGACACCGGCAGCAGGTTTGGCCCCCTCTCTTTCCTTGCCTTGCCGCGGTTTCGCTTGCTCTTTCTCGCTCTTCTGCCGCTGCCTCTCTGCCCTCGGGCGCTCCGAGGGGAGCGCGGCGCGGCGGCGGCTGCCCCTGGCTGGGGGAGCCCGAGGGAGACTGTGCGGGCAAACATCCGATGCCGGTGCCTGGAGCTCTTATCAGCCGGAGCCTTATCTCCCAGTTATCTCGCAGAAGGGAGAGACGTATTTGGTGCCTATCTGCGAGGGGGCTCTGTGTGTGTGTGTGTCCTGTATTCTTGTGCCTGTGGTTATCTGGAGTGCCCCGAGGTGGGCTGAGAACGGAGAGCCTCGCCTTCCCTTGCTGTCACTTCTCTGTGTCCCCTTTCGCTTTCTACCCCTTCTCCCAGGGGCTGGGCACCGGGCTCTCTGTGTCTGTGTGTCCGGCCTTCCTCATGCTGGCAGCTCGGAATTGGCACCGCTCGGCTCGGGACGGGTGTCACTGCTCCAAGGTGTGCGGGGGCCCGGGGCAGGCCCCAGCCGGGGCTGTCCGCTGGATCCGGCCCCTGCGGCAGGCGCATCCCGCCCGGCTCGGTCCGTGTCCCGCCGCCGCCGCGCACACTTCGGGCCCGGCCCGTGCGCATCTCCCGTCTCTCGGGCGCCTTTCTCTCTTCCTCCTCCTCCTCCTCCTCCTCTCCGTGACCTTGGGCTGTAAATGGGCGAACAAGCGAGGCGATGCGCGGAAGAGCTAACATCACTCTCGGGCGAAGTAACCTTAAAGGGATCGCCTTACTAATTGTTTTCTCGGTGGAACCGAGTCAAATGACTCATTCATTGAAATAATCATAACAACGACAGCAGCCAAGGAAGGGCAGAGACAGGGAAAAATGCCCCTCGCCCCGCTCTGTCCCCACGCCCTTACGCCCACCTTTGCCCCGGCGTGCTTCATGTTCAAATCCGCAGCCCGGGATGCGAAGGGAGAGGGAGGGGAGCGGCTCTCCCGCGGTGCGGGAAGCGGGCCCGGAGCCGCAGCCCTGGCCCCGCGGGACTGGCGTCTCCCGGCTCGTCTTGACCTGGGCTGCCTGATCCCATTCCGCCGGGGCGAGGGACAACAGCGCCGAGGCGACATGACTGATTAAGCGCTCAGAGGGGCCAGATAAGCCTGATGAATCTCATTACGGGAGGGAGACGGGCTGTCCTGTTTGCAAACTTTGTTATTATTATTTCTCTCTCCCCCACTTCCCCGCTCTTTTGTGTCCTCCTTCCCCGCCCTGCCCTGCGGATCCCCCCCTCCACTCCTCCTCCTCCTCGCCCTTCCCCATCCACACCCAGCGGCTAGAAGGGGACCTGGATGGCCGTGGCTGAAGGCGGCTGGTGCGCGGTGAAGCGGTGCGCTGCGGACGCCGGCGGTTCCTCCTGTCCCTTCGCGACCAGGGAGCCGCGCCCGTCTCCTCCTTCGCCCTCCTCTTCCTCCGGCTCCCAGGGTGAACGCGGCTCCTCCAGGACTCCTCGGCCGGAGACGGACGACAGCCACCGGCCGGCCCCGCCGCCGCCCCCCGCTGCCGAGGGCAGGTCGCTGCTCGCCCCCTCCGTGCACTTCGGGACCCCCCACCCGTCCGGCCGTCCCAGCTGGGAGGACATCCTGCTCTTCGCGGACTTAGACCAAACCAACAAGCTGATCTGGTCCAGCCGCGGCCCCAAGCTGAGCGCCCTCGGCGCCGAGCAGCCCGAGGAGATGTACCAGACCCTCGCCATCTCGGCCGCCCAGGGCCCCACGCCTTACGACGGATCTCCGGGCGGCTTCATGCACTCCACGCCCAGCTCGCCCGTCTACGTGCCCACGACCCGCGTGGGCTCCATGCTGCCCACGCTGCCGTACCTGCAGGGCAGCGGGGCGGCCCAGCCCAGCCACCCGGGCGGCGGCCACGCCGTCTGGTCCCAGCCGGCCGCGGAAAGCCCCTCGTACAGCACCGGCGGCGGCTCCCACCCCTCGGGCCGCTTCCCCTATTCCCCGAGCCCGCCGGTGGCCAACGGGGCCTCCCGGGAGCCCGGCGCCTACAGCAACAGCCTGGGCGCCAGGGACCAGTACAGCCCCCTGGCCCGGCCGCTCAATGGCTCCTACCCGGGGCCTTACACGTCCTACGTGGGGCCGCAGCTCGCCCCTGGCTGGCCCACGGCGCCCTTCGAGAACTCCATGCTGCACTGTCTCCAGGGCCGGGCCGCCCCCATCCCCGTCCGGGCACCCAGCGCAGGTAGGAGCCGCGGGCAGGGCAGGGCAGGGCAGGGAGGGCAGGGCAGGGCAGGGCAGGGCAGCGAGGGTCGCCGCATGCCGGGGCTGCCCGCTGCAGGGGCGGCGGGGCTGCCGGGGGGCGCGGGGCAGCGGCCGCCGCGGCGAAGGGTTCGCTGGCCCCGGTGCCGGTGGCAGGACGGCGGTCCCGGGAGCGTGGCTGTTCTGGAGTGGGGGGAACTCCCGTCGTTTGGCTTGAATTAGGGGGAAAATGCACCTCCAAAAAAGCGGCGTTGTTTGGAGTATGGCGGTCGGGGTTACCAACCCAATGATCTCGAAACGAATTGCCCGGTGTAAACTTAATTTTTAATTTTTCCAAATCAGTACATTCTTGCTTTTTCTAAATGCCGTCATCTGGACGAGAAACGGTGACAAATTCACTGCAAATTAATCGTTCCTGTATCATAGAGGAAAATTGCAGGGGCTCACATGGCCCATTTTGTACTATTTCAACTATAAAACAATTTGCTGCTTCGTTAAAAAAGAAAAGCAGCGAAGCAAAACCTCGTATATGAATGAGGAAACCTAATTCGTAAACTGTTGCTAAAATACAGCACCTCCTGATGGGGTTTTGCTTTCATTTCCGAGGTGTCCCATCCTTACTTTTTGTTTTAGTTAAGGAGATTCTTGGTGTCATTAAATCAATTTTAGAAGTGGAGTTTGAGCTGTGCTGATTTAGTCAGAGGTAGAAAGATTAACGATTATTGCAATCTTTTCAGCTTTAGAATAAATCTATGTATATATAAATAGAGGTGTATAGAGAGCTGTGTATGGCTATGTAAATGTATTTATATATATATGTTATTCATACACATAATATGTATATATACATATTTATGTAAATATGTGTATGCACACAGATTTGATCATCATTCACTTTAAGCATAAACTATTCACCAGGTGCATCTATTTTATAGACACTGGGATTTTCTCTTTCAGTGCTGTGTTGCAGAAAATTACCCCATGGATTTTCATATTTCTGTAGGGCTGTACACACAATGCTCCCCTCATCTCTCGATGATATCCTGTAGATTTAAGTATTTTAATCCTCCCACTTGGTGTTTAATATCATGACAGAGGGAAGAAAATCAGTTGTAGCAGTGATAGGAGAAGCCACATCTCAGGGTAACAAGAAAGTTGTTTTAAACTCAACTTTCAAAAGTTAGAGTGTGAAACTAGGTGATGGAGAGGAGAAAAAAAAATCAGTTGTGGGTTTTTTGTTGTTGTTTTTTAATTTTTTTTAAAATTTTATTGGGAGAGACGTGGGGTTGGCAAATCTCACGGCGGGGAGAGGAGAGGGGTGAGTAAGAAGGAGCAGAGCAGTGAAGGAGCCGGGCGCTGGAGGAGGTTGGGGCAGGAGTGTCAAGGCAGCCGAGGAGCACAGCAGCTTCCCCTGCTCCAGCGGGTCCCTCTCGCCCTTGTGCCTCCCTCCCACCAGTGCTGGGGGCCGGAGGGGCAGGGATCAGCCTTTCCATGAGGGAAAAGACGGCTGCCAGGGCAGCCCCATCGCGGTGTAACGCGGGCTGAAGCTGCCCGGAGCTCCTGGGCCAGGCGGGTTTTCTGCTCCTGTGAGGCAAAACGCGGCAGCGAAGCTGAAGCCACACATTGTCCCGTGTCAAAACGATAGAAAAATTGTAGAGGAAATGTATTTTTTACCGCTAAATATTAGACAGTTTGATAAAGCTTTCTTAACGGTACTTATAGAGATACTGAAACAGTATCTAAAAACAAAACTTTATTTTGTTTTCTTTGGAAATAAGTGTAGTACTCACCCTCTAAGGGAAAAAAATATTTGAAAATGCCCGGGAAATATTGTCATGTCAGAATTTCTTTCTGCAGGCACGAAGGCAACGCTATAAAATAAATAGCTGAGACAAGATACTGTTTAAGTTCCAGCGTCTTTGACGTTCTAAGCATTTTTCTGGTTACAATCTTCAATGGTGCTTTTAGTGCAAAGATTAATAAATCTTAGCGATGTGCTAAGAGCTAGGAGCTGACAACGTAAGTTGAACTGTGCTCTCTGGACTGTGCCGTGTGCCCGTTCCTCTTTAGCGCCTAATAATTCGCAAACGAAGGGAGGAGAGAAACATTTTTGGGCGGGTGCGGGCCAAAAGGCCGCTTCTTTCTCAGCTCAGTGCTCGCCGTGTCACCGCAGCACCGCAGCCCAGTCTTTACGAGCTCTCTTTTGCTGTGCAGTGAAACATAAGAGAATAACCCAATGATGAATTTAGGCAGGTAGCGGAGGGAGGAAATAAAAAGTCAGTGACGAAGCTCTGAGTCTGAAACATACATTCGCAGACTCGATTCGAAAGCTGCTGTAAAAATCCAAACATCTCCTTTTATTATTTCTGCACAACGTGGCACAGTCTATGTAAAATAAGTATTTATTTCCCCCTTCCCAAATTATGGAGAGGTGAATCAGAACAAGGATTCCCATGGGTGAAAGTATTAGCTTTTATAGGTGGATTCTGTCTTTTTTTTTTTTCCCCATGCATTTAGACCTTTTATTTTTTTCCCCTCAGTGCTCAGTAACTATGAAAGCAGGAGGCACAATACCGCTTATTTTTCCATTTCCTCTGTTTCCTACACACTAGCTCTAATTTGACCAAATAGCCGAGGCAAAGCGGCCACTGCCCCTCGCTGCCTTGGCACACCAGGGCCCCCAACGCTGCCTCTAAAATTGAAGCTTTACTGCGTGCGAGGCATTTAAAATAAGAGTTAGGGTAGAAAAGTTCTTTCCCTGGGGAATACTGGGCAAAACGACAGCTCCTTACATCCAGCTCCCAGGGTGGCTCTGGAAGTGGCTATTCTGACAGCCACCTCACTCCCCCCTCTGCTCCCCTCTAAAGGCAAGTGCACCTCCCTTTCTGTCTTGTGGGCATCACGGAGGGGGTTTCGCCCCCCGAGCGGACCCCAGCCGAATTTCCCAAGGGTCAGATCCCGACGGGAGTGGAGGGCGGGCCGGGAGCTGAGCCCTCCGGCGGGCCGGTGTCCGGGGCGCCCGGGCTGTGCTCCGGCTCGGAGAGCAAGAGCTCCGCCGGGGCCGGCAGCGGGTCTGGCACATTTAAATAAATAGGGAAAAAAAAAAAAGGAAAACCCAGGGATTTCATTAAAAAAAAAAAATAAAATCACCCATGGCCGCCGTCACTGCCGGGGAATTGGTTTTCCGAGGGCCGGTTGCTCGCTCGCCCGGGGCTCAGGTTTCGGCGGGGCCGGGGCCGCGCTGTGCGAGGCCATACCGGGCTCCGGGGCCGCCTGCGGCCGTGCCCCACCGCCTCTCCCCTCTGCTCCTGCCCCCAGAGCTGCTGGAGGACCTGTCCGAGAGCCGGGAATGCGTCAACTGCGGCTCCATCCAGACCCCGCTGTGGAGGAGGGACGGCACGGGGCACTACCTCTGCAACGCCTGCGGGCTCTACACCAAAATGAACGGCCTCAGCCGGCCCCTCATCAAGCCCCAAAAGAGAGTGGTGAGTCGGGAGGGAGGGGAGAAGGGGGGGTGAAAGGAGCTTTGCTCCGAGGAACCCCAGTCAGCTGTAGCCAGGGAGAAATTTGGGGCAAAGACGGGGGAGAGCAATCAGCGTGCTAGCCTGGTGATCCTCTGGGCTGCCAGACTGTAGTGGTCTTGACCAGGCTGCTCCTGACCAGGTTTGCAGGCCAAACTGGTCGCAGTGAGGGGTGACGGGGCTGGCAGCCTTTTGGGGACCGCTTCGGACCCACTTCCAGGCTCTGAGCTGGCAAAATCTCTCTGCCCCCCTTGTGAGCTGCATACCAGGCATGGGCCAGCCTGGCTTTTTGAGCTATGACCCCCATCTGTGAGGGGGATTCAGTGGCTTGGAAGAAATTTGTGCTGGTGATGTTGTACATTTCCAACAGAAAAGAAAAAAAAAAAAAAGAAATCAAGGTTGGAAAATGTTTGTTCAGAGGGCTAGGAATTTCTCCAGACCTGCTTTGTTTGCTGAGAGCTCGATCCTTGGGAATGTAAGCAAGTTTTGTATATAATTCAAAGAAAACCAATTGTTTAAACAATGATAATAGCCTTTGTTTTGTTTTACTCCTAAGAAATGAGCGGCAATTTTTCTAAAAATATACTCCTAAAACTAGGGGGGGAAATAAATAGTACAAACCAGAACCCCTGTTTATAACTCAGGCTGGCACTGAATAGGCAAGGAGAAAATTTAACAAGTGGGAACTGCACATTATGTTTAGCAAATCTGGGTGGAGGTCAGCAGACAGAAAGAATATGCTTTCAGTAATGGCTGTTACCGAGTGAGCTGCAATAAATCACACCACTATAATCCAAGCTGATGTTTGGGCCCTTGTGTATGGAGACAGTGTATCAAACCCATCAGCCTTTCAAGCCCCTTTCAATCATGCCAGCTGTTTTGCTCCATGCCTGTTTTCCTTGGGCTAAAACACCTACTGTTCTTTATTTCACAACTCTCTGAATTTAGTGCTCTTACGGGAGCGAGGGGAAATAAGACCCAAACACACGATGATCAGAGCAGACAGCAAGCACTTGGGAACCAACCCACCTCTGCTTAAAGACGTTTCTTTAAGCCAAAGAGCTAATTTAACTTTAAGCCAGAGGTTTATTGCTGCTAAGTGTCTGTTTTTTCTAGCTGGTAGTTGGGTAAATTTCATGACACGAGGTGTTACCTTATTAACAGGGACAGATGCAGTGGAGGGGCCAGATCTGCCAATTGTCTCAAGCTCAGAGCCTGACTTGCTGTGGCACCCTAGCCCAAGGCAGATTTCAAGTAGCTGACACCCGGTTCTAGCATTTCTGTGTCTTTTTTTTCTCTTCTCTTCTTGGTTTGGGGTTTTTTTTTGTCTTTTTTTTTTTTTTTTTTTTTTTTTTGGGGGAGGGCTGGGGGGGAAGACTAAAGCAGAGTCAAACTACAGCCCGATTTCAGTCTGACACCTCAGCGAAAAAACTCTGAAATAGCTCTGTGTAACAATCCCTACCGAGTACCCTGGCCATAACTATAAATCAGCCGTGACTCTGTGTTCATACAGTTGGAAATATGTAGGTGAGAAGGGAAAATGTTTTGAAAACGCTAAACATGTTTAGATTGCCCCAAAGTTTCTGATAAAATTCCTGCATCAGAAAAGTAGTTTTAGCTTCAAAACATGCCAAAACTCCATGTCTGTTTAGATACGGGAATGAGCAAAAGCTATTGAAATAAAATGTGTGAAGGTTCGGACCAGGCTGCATAGGAAAGAGAAAGATTTAACAGAGGGAAACAGCTGATAGCATTTCACTTGCAGAGAAGGAAAACAAAGCACGTGTGTTATGGCCAGTGAGTTTCTTTAACTCAATGTGATCACGTAAAACACGTATTGAGTCGAGGGCGCAATTTGAGCGCTGCGTGTGTACGTATTTAACAACTAGGTCAAAAATTCCGTTTTCATGATACTTGGATTTTTAAGGTTAAAAATTGTATTTGTGTGCTTCAGCCTATATAACACTTGACTGGGTGGTTTGCTTTTTTTTTTTCTGCACAGTTAATAATGGATTACTGATTCAAGATTACAAAATTTGTATTTAATCTGGAGCTCTTTCTGAGCTGTGGTGTAAAATGATGGCTTACTGCTAAAGACACTCAAATAGACAATATTCAAGAAACTCGGTTAGTACTCTGGAATATTCTTCATTCTCAAAAGATTTTTATCAGTTTCCCCAGTGGCAGGCAGCCCTGTGGTATCAAAGGTGACCCAGTTATGTCTAACAACCCAGCAGTAAATGATTCAAGAGGAAGGGCATTGTACCCTTAAGTTAGTAATTTCAGTTATGGGCACTTTATAGTCAGAATAAGATTAATGCAATCCTCTAAAACTGACTTCTCCATGTAAACTTGTTCAGCTGCCAGACACAGAGCTAGGCACAGGTTTTTTTTTGTATTTTTTTGACAATGCGATACTTTGAAAAAGACTAGATTTATGATGTAGCTGGAATTCTTAGCTTGTGATGAACGTAAAAGAGATCAGTTGTTACAGGGACTTTTATAACCCATTCACCTTCATTTCACATGTTTATGAGGACTGCCTTCACTTATGATATACAGCCTGTAGCCATAAAGCTCTGGGTTATATGGTTATTTCTGATACAGAGTTGCTTCATCTTGGCTCCAAACTCCACGGAAGAGTGTCATAAATGGCTTGTTTGCAGTGGGAACCTTGTTGTCACCCACCAGCGTTTCTGCTGGCCGAGGGAGGCTCTGCTCTGTAAAACATGCTCCCAAGGCATCTTGGTTTTTGTATGGAGATAAAATGGGTGATGATAAAAAGATCTTTATATTAAAGTAATGCTGTTGTATGTGTTTCCTGGGATGCCCAGGAAAGTTTTGCCCAGATGTGGTGCCACCGAGGGCAGGTGATTAAAGTGGCTGATTTTTCTGATGAGTCAGGAGTGTCAGTGGCAGGATCAGAGCTGCCTCTTCACCCACCCTACAGGGAAGAGGGCACTGAACTGGCTGGAGAGGTGGCACAGGAGTGATGTATCTTCTCTTCAGCTCGATGGAGCTGTAGCGGAGATATTTCCTAGTTGTCCTGATGGAAAAAGAACCAGTGCCTGGTGGTCTGAACAGACTTCTCCTGGTCACCAGCTCCCAGATGAGAATTTTGCCTCTGCTGTGACTGCCCAGGGTTGAACAACATTCGGTACCTCTTCACACACATCTTTGCTCTCTCTGATATGAGAATAATTCTGTTCTAATTCTGGGCTGTTGCTGACAGATACTATAAAAAAAAAGGCTCCTACCATCCCTGCCATGTGTTAAAGGACTTTTTAGGAACCATAAAGACGTAAATCCTTCTCTCCTGCCCACCTGTTTATGCCCATGTTTGCCTGTGCTTGCCTCCAGCCCTCGTCGCGGCGGATGGGCTTGTCCTGTGCCAACTGCCACACCACGACCACCACCCTGTGGCGCAGGAACGCCGAGGGCGAGCCCGTCTGCAACGCCTGCGGGCTCTACATGAAGCTCCACGGGGTAAGTGGCTGCTTCACCAAGGGAAACCCCCTGCCAGCTCTGATGCTGCTCGGGGAAAGGGGTGATCCCCAAAAAAATGAGAGCGAAATGAATAGAACAACAGAAAAATGTGTGACATTAGGAAATGGTTGTACCACTTTAGCTTCTTATGCTTTTGACTTGTTACATGTTTGCCACTGTAGCTGTCTCAACAGATTTATATAAAGAAGCCACCTCTGGATGAGCAGCAGTGATGTTTTTGCCACTGGGATTTAAACCAGCTCTTAACCAGTGGGGGAAAAAAATAGACCTTTAATGAGACTGTTTTTCATGGACAGACATAGCTATGCCAGCAAAACTTTGAGTGTAATTCAAGCCATAGCTACGCCAGAAAAACTTTAAATGCAATTTCAGCCTTTTTGCCGTTGGGCAATAATAGAATAAAAAAAAGCTCTGTCCTAAATGTGATGGAGGGTGTTTTGAGTGAGACCTCTGTGGACTGTGTTACAATCATAAGCATAAATGTTTGAAGAGCAAGGGCATTAGGAATTGTTGAGATGTGGTCTAGCCTTCAATAAAATGTAAATTATGTCACAGGTTTAAATATTATAAAGATAGAAAACGCATGAATTGTCTTTCCTCGAACTGGTGTTAAAACATATTTTAAGCCAGCGTTTTTGTAGTGTGATTATCATTGTGATGAACACAAAGATGATTTTTGAGCACATTTAAATATAAATTTATCCCTAGGATTATAAATTTAGATACCATAAATCTGTATGATGGGCAGAACTGCTTATAGGAACAAATACTAAGTCAATTCTTCTATTCCAAAGCTTCTGTCCTAAGACATTTCCTTGTGATGATCTGGTTTGCATAGCTGGTCCACAGGATGAGGATGATTTTTTTTCATATACATTCTTTCTTTCCAGAATCAGGCACTGGAGATAATTCCTAACTGACTGGAATAATAAATCAAGGATCAGATATACCCCATCCAATTTAATTTCTTATGGCTTATTGCCAAATGATGCTGGTTTTCCCAAATTCTGTGCTGTTTTCCTGTGGATTGATTGAGGGGTTCAAAAAAACTATGAAGTTTGCATAGAGAAAAAAAGTTTCCCTATTTCCTTAATTCAGCTACAATTCCCCTTGAATCAAACTATTGTTTTGCCCAAATTAAATGGAAATAATTTTTAGAATTAGTACTGTGACACAGAAAAAATTGACTTGCTATACAGACATTTGCATCATCACATCTGGTCTTGTAGTGTATTTTGATTTTTGATTAGAGTACATATGCAACTCTGTGATTGGTGTGGAAATTTAATTTTTTTCAGGTTCCTCGGCCTCTTGCTATGAAAAAAGAAGGAATTCAGACGAGGAAGCGAAAACCTAAGAATATAAATAAATCAAAGGCATGCTCTGGTAAATATAAAATATAAGAAAGTATAGATGCAGTTGTTTGTAGTTGTTTTGGTTTTTTGTGTTTTTTTTTTTTTTTTCTCTGTCTGGAAAATATTTCTTTTTGATATGAATTCCCAATTTTTCAGGTAACAGTACTACTGCAGTTCCTATGACTCCGACATCCACGTCTTCTACTAACTCAGATGACTGTAGCAAAACTGCTTCTCCCGGTGCACAGACTGCAGCCTCCGGGGTAAGTGTCTGGATCTGCAAGCAGGCTGATCACTGGGCAATGTTATCACAGCTTTTATCTTATCTAGCAGAACAATAATCTAAACAAACTTTCCAGTTTTGTTAGCTGATACTAGAACAAGATTTTCAGAGGATATTACATATAGCTGTAAACAGAACGACAAGCTGAAGTACTTTGCAAACCTTCTTGATTAAGATCTATATAATTTTTATGATTGTTAGCCACAGACATTTAACCGCAGACATTTTGTTTTTAAATATTCGGGTTTTTTCATTTCAAAGGTTTTCTTTTGGACAGAAGACAATAAAACGTGCCCAACTGATCCTTTCAAGAAACAATGCTATATATACATATATATGTATTTACACACACACACACACACATTTGTATGCATTATCCCAATGGGTAAAACCCAGAAAAACATTATCCTGCTGTACGAAGTAAATCATAAAGGCTTTTGTTCTAAACTAAAATGGGCAATTAAACCCTGGTCCAAACCCAGCTGAAATGAGGCTGGAACAGCCTGTTGATTGCAGTGCATGGGGGTTCAGTCCTCTGCCTGTAGAGGGTTCTGCAGGGGCCAGATGCTCAGCTTCTGGCAGCACCAAGCTCCAGAAGCTGAGCTCCTGAGGAGTGCTGATCATCCCCTACTTTAGTTTTGATCCTTATTTTACATCATGTACTCCAACCATCTCAAACTTCCTTTCTTCACTCAGCATGTGTGATAAATATTACTGCTAAAGTTGTGAAGCTTAATGTAGATTAATTTCTAACCCCTTGGCTGTACCTATCCATATCCACACTCACTTCTTAGCCTTCCATATCCCTTAATCTGCCACATAATTTCTTTGAGAAACTTTCTTAATGTGGCTTTCTTTAGTCCTTTATTAATGAAAAGAAGACATTGCTTATAATAGCTATTTTTCAGCGTGTCTTGGTGTTCCCAACATCCAAATTCCTTTCAATAGTTTAATTTCTGATGTACAAAGTTTCATTGTACAAGGGGAAGAAAAACCCATTTTTTAGCAAATGCGATTGTTTGTGGACTGACAGGGCCACCCATTTTCAGAGGCACTGGGTTTTGGGTTTGGATCCTGTGAGACTAGGATAGTACTAAAAGGACTTGTCTTTGACCTGAGAAAACCCTGTCAATCCAGTAAAATAAACTGATCACATCTAAAAAAGAGAAGCACTAACTGAAAAGTGAACCATTGCAGTTTCAGAATTGGGTTTCAGGCTCCCCCAAGGAACTACTATGCATTGTTTTAGGCTCAGCCTTGATATTTGCAAAGGAAAAAATGCAGCCAAATTTTCCTTAAATGTTCCTTGTGTTACCTTAAGCAGTACTAGTGATCCTGAGCAATGTGGTGAGATTTATGTAAGAGATAGAAATGGAAGCACAATCCCAGCCAGACTGAGGCAGCACAGCCATGTGCTGCTCAGGGAAGGAGAGTCCATATAGATGAGATCTCATTTCCAGTGTGCTGCTGCCTTCTTGGCTGGCTAAAACCTGACTTCCTTTCTGTGGTATTCCTCCCTAGAAGGGCACATCAAACATGTTATTAATAATCTTTATGTTATAATTTTAGTAGTACCATTTTTAATATGGTTTTGCCAGATGCAGTTGTGTGGGTACCAGAGGAGAGGTTTGTAGGGGGGTGAATTGAGGGCTAAAAGACTCCTTGAGAACTGTCAGCAACTAGGAGCAAGTCCCAGGAGGGAACCTGAGGCTGCTTTTAGTTACATGATGGCATCCCCAGTGACAGGACTTCAGTTCTCCCTGATTTTTCTATAGTAGATCAGACTGGGAGAGGACACCTGCACAACAGCTGGGAAAATCTGTCCCCTTATATCCAGCAGGCAGCATGGTAACATCTGCATAGCCTTTTCCCCACCATGATTTGATCAGATGTGCCTCACATATACAAAGCACTTGCAAATATCCTCTTGTAAAAAATTTCAGTGGAAGGAAGTGATGGAGAGGGGCTGTGACATGGGCAGAAGAGAGGAACTTGCTGTGGCAACCAGACGTGTGGGCATCCCTCTGATTCCATCCAAAATTATGTGAAGGGTTACTGATCTACCACCCCTGTGCCCAGATGTATGAAAGTGATGTGAATGAAAAGAAGATTTTCAGGGGAGCAGTTGTCAGGATATGTCACGGGCATGGTCACATTCTTCACTCAGGCTCCTGGCTTTGCCCAAGCATCTGCAATTCAAAGGGTGGGGACTCAGGAGACTGGAAGTTTAAAGTAGAAAGTGGTGGCTGTTAAGACTGGCTCTCGTTGTCCCAGACATAATTTGGGAACATGATCACTAGCTGCAAAGGACACAAAATAATTTCTAAAGGGTCTAAATCCTATGGAAGGGACTGAGCACTCATAAAGCCCATTTAAGCTGTTGTGAGTGAAGGGATGTCAGCATTTTAGAGCAAGGCAGCCTGTTCACCTGATCACATGCTGACGCAAAGATGCTCTACTAGACTTCTGTTTTCCTTGATTATTTTTTCTTTTTCCTTTTGAGTTGATCCATTGATAGATCAAAGGTTTGTAATTATTTCTAGAATAGGCAGTGGCTTTGCACAAGGAGAATAAACTTCTCCAGCTTATGCCAGGAGGGAAAAAAAACCCCCTCATATGGATGAATCCAAGCTCTGTAATCTTTGGTCACTTTAAAAAGACTGATCTTGATTCCTGACAGTGGTGCTGGTGATGTTGCTGAAAAACAGGCACCTGCTTGAATAGCAAACCTGGCTCGTTCCCTGTGCGTTACACAACGGGCATGGCAACTTGTTTTTGTTTTGCTCTGTTTTTGCTTCTCTAGCCTTTATTCTGTGAAGGGAGGAAAATGCCAAATTGACATTAGGCAGAGAAATCTGATGACGTTTTAGAAACTGTTGTGTGAAATTCACAGCAATGTTTTTGCTAAATGAAACAGAGAAGACGAATTCCTCTACTGGTACAAAAGCAATTTATTATGCCTTTTGTGGGAGGCTGCCAAAAAAGTTTCCAGTTATGTAGAAATCTAATGGAAATGAAATGCAGCAGAATTCATTTGTGTCAGTAACATTCACTTTTTGCCCTACCTTTCTTTATCTCTTTTAAAGTAAAATAAAGAAGGGAGGGCAGAAAAAGAGGAGGGCAGCAATTACTCTTGGCAATGTCTTTGAGACTATCCATTTCATGAAGGGAATCTTATATGATGCCAATTCTGAGACAAATTAACAAGAACCTTAAATGTTGATTTTACGTTCTAGCTGAAGTTTAAACATTTAAGAGATACGATTAATGAATTGCTGTGGGGATAAAGTTGATTTCAAACATCCCAAAATGTAGAAGTGTTTGGATCGGAGATATTTGGTTGTCCCATTGTAAAGGGGCTATTTGCCAAATTCACATCTGGATCTAGGATTTAGGCCTATTTCTGTTTTCCTAAGCAGTATAAGTACTGGGTGTCCTGTGTTACTAATATGGAAAGGGTCCAGCTGCGTGATATATGAGGTTGCCTTACGTCCCCATAAAAAGACGATTTGAAGGTTTCAGACAGCCTTCATCTGCATCTATACCTGCTCTCCCTTTCATGCTGCTGAAATTGTACAGGGAAAAGCTCCACCAAATAAATTGCTAAATGAAGGGCATGGTCTGCAGTGCAAACCCATCCGTTTCCATGCAGGGGCTCCAACAAGTGTGATAACCAGAAGGACTTTGTTCCCTTATTAGGATAAAGGCAGTATGAAACTTGCTGTAAAATCTGCTTTTTATGGCAGGACATGGAGGCTCCTTGAGCCACAACTGATGTCAGAAAAAGCTCAGCAGCACCAGGGGAAAACTCTTCTTTCATAAGACTCTCCTGTGTCCTTTGCCTCCAGTTTGGAATTTTCTCAGAAGGACCATAATCTCACACCACAGAAAAACTTAGGAGATAAAACTAGTGCTTACTTCCCTTGAAGGTTTACCTTGAGAAGTGGTTCAGGACTGGCTCTTCAGTTTTGTAGGGTAGGAAATGAGAGAGCTGACTGAGATGGCCTCGGCATGTGGTGAGCTCGCAGGAAAATGCAGTTTTGACTGTCTCCAAAATGCTGGACAAGTGGGGCTAGATTGGAGGAATGGCTTCTCCTGCATTTGCTTTCTCTTTTTTTCTGTCAGAAGACTTGTGAGCTGGTTAGAGGTGGTGTTTGCTCCTGTTCAGGCAGTAAGTTGGTAGGACATTCATGCTGGCTATGGGGAAATCAGCTTCCACAGAGTATGTCCCAGAGTGTGGATGAACCGGACAGAGATTGACCCTCTTAAAACAATATGCTGACCACCTGGATATTGGGAAGTTGAATGTCCAAGGGGCCTTCAGATTATCTGATGATAATAGTCCAGTTGTATGGAATAATTTTGTAGGTGTTGGGACAGAGTTGCCATGAGAAAGGCTCACCAGCTTCGTTGGTAGGACTTTCACCTGGAAAATGGGAACACGGTGCCTCAGTCCTGGTATGAGTAAATATTTATCCAAACCAGGTGGAATAAGATCAACAGGAGGCATGAGGAACGTGGCAACCTAAAATACCAAAGAGCATGGCAGACAGGGCAGTATGCTGGGAGATATGACACTCTAGGCTCAAATTTAAATTTTTCTTGGTCTCCTACCTCTTCTGCATCAGTCCTCACTCCTGGACAAAATGGGAAGCTACTTTCTTCTCCCCACTCAGTTTCATACATTGAGTCTTTTTCTATGACATTGAGTAATTTTCTTTGCTCTGTGTATATGTATCCAAAAGAGAGCATTTCACTTTTATATCAAACAGAAGGAAGCAATCCAGCTTTTCTGTTTCAGTGGGGAAAAGCAAGGAAAAAATATTTTTGCTTCTATCCCAAAATTCAATATGCATATGGACGCATACCTTTTGCTTGGTTTTGTTTTATTGCCAAAACAATAAAGCCAGTTATTCATACAGCCCTTGACAGCAGTGGGTCATCAGTTTTCCAAGCCATGCTGGAAGTTGCCTCCCTTAGGAAATTAATAAAGTATTAACCACAGATTTATGTTGCTATAATACAAAGGAGAGATTAGAAGATATGTAAACTTACACGTCTGTAGTTTAAACAAAAGGATCAATTGGACTAGCAAGAAATGACAACTTTGTGTACTGAGAGGGTCGTTACATCAGTAAAAAAAGCTGTCATTTTGCAGTGCCAAGACTTGTTCTTCGGATTCCAGGGAGTGACAGCGTTGGGAAAACGTGCTCTTTGTGGGGATGGAAGTTATTGCAGGGAGGCTGAGGCTGGAAAATTAAGGACTCCACCAGTTTGCCCCAACACTTCACATGTGAAAGAATTCTTTACAAGTGTATTTTAACTGACTATAGATATCATTTAAGTGTTGCAAGAGTTAACCAGGCTGAGGAGGAAGAGAGTGTCAGCTGAGACTCAGCTTATTGCTGACTTAATGTAATGTCCAAAATTCATGGAGCATTTTGAACGTGTTAAGTGGAGAGAGCAAAGGTCTATCGGGTAGACCAAAGGTCTCGATCAAGGCCCTTCGCCGCCCCCTCCAGCTGTCCTTGCCCAGCACATTTCCCTCTTGGCTGTGGAGGTGTGGGGGAAGGCCAGAGGGAAAGTGTCCATCCCCTCTCCCTCCTCTCTGTGGTGAGCAGATGGTGCAGGAAGGTGTGGGTGGAAGAAAGAAGGAGTCTTTCAGCCAGAGCTGCTGCTGCTGCTGTTCCCTGAGTGCTGGAAAGTGCAGCCTGAGCAGCCTGGTTTTGGTCTTGGAGCAGCTTTAGTGGTGGTAGATTTGCCTCTAAGGTCCTGATGGCAGATTTGGGTACAAGCTAGTTGTCTCTGTGCCTCTGGCAGAGGTCTTTCTCTGTACATGGTGGGCAGGTCCTCTACAGAAAGGCCACCTCTGATACAGACAACCTGCCTGGGGGCTGACTCATGACCAGCTCCTCCTGGTTTGGGTAAAAAGAAGAACCTTTGCAGATACAAACACAACCTCCCTGTCTGTTTGGGAGGCAGGCTCTTCCCAGTGGGCTTCATTCATTTTTTCCTTTGGAAGCTGACCTTCAGTTGATTAGCTATGCTATCATAAGATTTTACCAATAAAAATAAAGGCATTACCTTTTTATAGATAGAGCCAGTAGCTGTGAATTAGACCTCATGGACTTCATCAGCATTGTTCAGCTTATTTATTTCAGTTGAAAGAGGTCCTCTAATAACTAAGTGCAACTTCTGTCATCTTTCATCCCTTAAAGCCAGAAAAGCAAGAGCAAAGGTAGGGAGGCTCAGGAACAGAACCGTGATTCCGTCATGTCCTTTTCATGAGTTAAAGTTTGTTTTGCATGTCTCACTTTGGGAGCTGCCCAAGCTGCCTGGATTTGTCATGACATTACTGGGGTGGGGTTTCCAGGCCCGGCTGTCCTGCCTGGGTCCAGCCCGTCCTGGCTCAACAGAGCCAGAATCCGGCCTTGGACAGGCAGGGATGGGCAGCCTTCAAACAGGACATGCCTCCAAGTCCTCCCTTCTGGGGTGCCTGAGGGAGGGGTACCTGATAATCCCATATGGAAACTGTGGGTCCCTGCACCCCACCTTTGTAGGGCTGAATCAGGAAAAGGTGAATTACACTTTCCAAGCCTGGAAAAAACAGGTACTGATAAGATATTTGCCTACCAGAACAGCAGTGGCAGATATGGGCAAACAGGAGCCTTTCAAAGCAGCTCCTAGTATTTTTAGCTCAGGTTGAGCAAACACTGCTCAACACTAATTTAAACCCTTCTTCCACTGTGGGGAGACTGAATCTGTTAAAAATTATGTCTTTTGTGCTAACAGAAATGTTGAAGTATTAGAAATAAAAGGAAGGCTTTGAAAAGCTTGGCTGATGCAAGATCAGGACTGTACACAAAGGTTAGCATGGAACCTGCCTCACTGAATTCTCCGTGCACAGTCACAGGGAAAGAGCATACAGAAATTCATTGTCACTGATTGGCAACTGTATATTCAACAGAGTGATAAAACTTATTTCTTAGGATTAGAGCTGTTTCAGCTGGTTTTGGGGGACAGATAGGGTTTTTTTTTTTTCCTTCCTTCTCTGCATTTCTGGGTAGTGACTAATGGAGCTGGATCAGGGTTGATGACTGGGTGGAAGAATACTAGAGGTCAATCATTTTAATAAAAGGCTAAGAAAATATTGGAGCCCAGGTTATTTCAGACAAAAATGACTGCTAGCAGTATCTCTTTCAGAAGGTGAGGTATTCCCTGGATTAAGCACGGCAACAAGAGCCCTGCACCACACCATTTGGAAATTACCCTTGAATAAATGAAGCCTTGCTTTTCCTATGTCAGAACTGCTCGCTTGGCACAGCTCCAGGAGAGCCAAGAGCTCTACTCTTGTAAAATTATTAAATATGTATACTTCATACTTAAATAGCAGGCAGGAAGCTTCTGCAGTCACAGTTTAGGATAGTATTTTTCTTTTTTTTTTAAGGAATTTCATCCAAATATTATCCATTAACAAGTAAATTAAGGTTTTAAAGTTGACATATCCAAGAGTTAATTTTGCATGAAGTCAGCTCTTAAACATTTCCTTTATCAGGTGAAAATGTTGCCCCTTCTCTGTCTGGCACTGCAAATTTTTCCTCTTTAGCGGATCTGCTCAGCCTCATGGAAAAAATGATTGTTCCTTTGTCTTTTTAACTCTCCATTTCTCTGTTAAAATAAATGGACTAGTTCCATTGTGGTTCAGAGGTTCATCTCCGCGCCTACCAAGGCTCCCCTGCATGTTGTCTTGTGTAGGCAGCAGAATGAAAATGCTCCTGCTTCAAAGGCATAGTGTTTCTCCACTGGAGATTAAGAGCATCTCCTTTAGTGGCCAGTCCTACAGGGATAAAGTGGTTTTGGCTGGCATTTTGAAGGGTCAGGAATGATTTTAAGCATTTCAAGGGCTGAAGAGCCCAAAGAAAGCTGCTTTCCAGAAGGTGCTCCGTATCTGCTCATGGAGAATTGGGACGTATCGGACTTCTAACATGGGGAGGAAAACCTAGAGCTGCCACCGCTCCCAGATCACATTTTTGGTGTTGGCACATGGGTCTTTTCAGTAGGGGGCAGTGGGCACATTTCCTTCTTCATCATGAGCTGATTTTCAAGTTTTCTGCACATCACATGGTTTTGTTTCCACCTCTCCAGTCACAGACACCACTCCCATCAGCAGGGCTGGGCGACTGGGCTCATGCTGAGATGTTTTTTGTTTCAGGATTTCAAGGTGCAGGGGGAAGCAGAGGGCAAACCCCGTTTTTGAGCAGATATCCTGTGATGATGGCTGTGCTTCAGGCCTGCTGTGCTCTCACTCACGCCCCAGTGTGTGCAAAGCTCACCTGCTCAATGAATCTCTCTTTGCTCTCCCCTTCCCTGCAGGCAAGCTCGTCGGTGATGTCTGGCCCAGGAGAGAGCACCAGTCCTGAAAGCAGCAGCCTTAAGTATTCAGGTCAAGATGGGCTGTACACAGGAGTCAGCCTGACCTCCACGGCCGAAGTGACAGCATCTGTGAGACAGGACCCCTGGTGTGCCCTGGCTCTGGCGTGACCTGCTGTGAGGGAAGCTGGATCCTGGCAGCCCCCAGGCATCTGCACACGGTTTCCTCTGCGGAGCGGTCACAGCGGCAGTGAGAGTGCCGGCAAAGACCATTCCTCTGAAACAGTTTCTCAGCCTTGGTGGCAGACGTGTTTTTCTACTTCCGAAAGAAGCTTTGCCGAAGCATCCAGTTCCTCATCTATGCAAGAAAAATGTAGGGAAAGCAAATGGCCACCGGGGATAGCTAATGCAGCCTTACACTTTCAAAAAAAACCCTTCAAAAACCCAACCCCTGCCCCCCACCCCCCCTAAAAAAAACCCCAAAAAATCCCTACAACAAAAAAGAAGAGATAAACCCATACCTATTGATAGATTCCAGAAATACATCCTCGACTTACCCAGCAGCACTGCCTTTCTGATTGTATAGTTGTTTTCACTCTCTCATTGCCTTTTCCCCTAAGAATTTGGTGGAAGTTGTCAGTGTCGGGGAGGGAGTAGCAAAGGCTTTAATTACCAGAGATAGTGAGATACTTTCTAATGAGTGTCAGAAGTGCTTACAGCTTGAGTTGACGCAGACTTCTCGCACCGAACATTTGATGTCTTCGCCTCATCAGACCTCTCCTTCTGTGCTCTCCATCTTCAGCGTGCCTTGCTCTGCTCTTCAGAGCCCAGCTATGTCCCTGGAAGAAATCACAACATTTGGTACAAGTCTCACAAGGTCCAGCTGGTTAAGGAGATTTTGGGATTGGTGTTCTTTGGTTTATAATATTTACTCACTTTTCAAGACTGCGATATAACTTTTAAAGTACACTGTGACTGAGATTATGAAAGTCCATATTTCCTGGCTGAACTGTATAGAGTCAGTCAAAATTTGTAAACAGGGTAGCAATCAGATATTTTTCTTCCATATATACAATAATTTTTTTAAAGAAGTGCAATTTGCGTTGCAGCAATCAGTGTTAAATCATTTGCATAAGATTTAACAACGGTTTTTATACGAATGAATGAATGTAAACATTTTAACTTAATGGTACGTAAATAATTTAAAAGAAAAACTTAACTAGGCATCCTTAGGCTTTTTAGCGCAACAAAAATGCATCCACTTTCTGTATTTCCAGTTGTTAAAGCAAGAATTTCAAAGAACAAGCCTTCTCTCAGGAAAATTGCCCTAGCCATTTGCTCCAAAGTGTTGTACAAAAATGCAAATGCATCCCCAAGGGGTTTTTTTGCCATTGAATAAGCGTGTGGTGGAAAGAAACAAATTGCAATGAAACTTTACTACCTAACTGATACATATGTAAATACTACAGAAGATATCTAGGCATCTTGAAAATGTAGGATGCAATCTGTATAGTGTGACTGATGCATAGTTAGGTTGGTTTTCATTGGTTTTTAAGTGGGACGTCATTTGGAAAGTTGTTTCATCAGAGCTTTACAAATAAAAGGGTATCATTTGAGGATTTTTTTTTTCCTGTACAGTGTGCCTTTTCCTTTGTCTCCAACACAATTGTTAAGCTACATTAAAAGCTATGGAAATGTACCTGGTACAGGTGGCATGTCTGATGGCTGCAAGGAAGGTCTCCAGCTGAAGTGCCTGCTCTGCCTACCTCTGCAGAGTCTGCACTCTGTGCTTTTTCTGCATACACCTTCTGATGATCTGTAAAAATAGGACTTCCACCTACCAACACAAGTTCTTCATGGGCACACCTGATGCTTTTGTGATGAAAGTCTGGGGAAGTGAGCCCATGTCTTGTGAGGACTATCATTGTTTTGCTTGCCCTTCACACCTAAAGCTAAAGGGTGGCTTGACACCTGGCTAAAGGGTGTCACCCAGGTTCCCTGAGCAGGCAAATATCAGAATGTTACCCACTACAGATGTAGCTGCTGAGTGGCAGAAGCTTTGAGTGCTTTGCTGGCATCCTTCTGTGGCCAAAAGTGAAAGGCGGCAAAAACTAAGGCACTGCTGCTGAAAAGAGAAGACGGTGAATTTTAGCTACTAAGGGAAGTGGAAAACCTTTTGCTGGCTCTGAGGACTGGTTCTCTTCATTGCTCAGTTCATTGGGGCCAGACTGATTGCCAGGTGTGATTTCCAGCTTTATCAGCAGTGTTGTTGGACTGGGAATCCAGGATCCCCAACCTCCATACCCATGGAGTGGCTGCCGTGTGTCTCTCTGTGCCAAACCTTCTTTTGGGGTGAATTGGGGTAGCTCCTTGGCCTCCAGTGAACCTATACTGACTTGCACCAGCCAAGAATCTGCCTCTTGGTTTTCCAAACCTGACAGTTGAGGCCGCCTCCTTACGCCGGAGGTGTTGTGAGGACTGTGGGATGAATGCTGCAGCACAGCCCCAGGAGGAAAACTGATCCTAGCAAAAAGAGATCAGGCTGAGCCTTGCCTGGGGTTTGGGTTGCTGTGGCCAGCCAGGAGTGGGGATCACTCATCCTTCTTGGTGGGGTTGTCCTGCCATGCTCAGTGCTGGGCCACCTCATGTGCTGGCTGCCTGTAGGTTAATGTAGCCAGGTACCCCAGCCCTGCTAGACCTGAGGCCACATGGGTTTGGATCTGGTGATTGACAAAAATAAATACCTAAGTGCAAATTAGAGAATGCATGCAGAGAAACACTGGGATTAAAAAACAAAATGTGTGGGCAAGAAGGTGGTTCTTTCCTCATGAAGTGTCTACTGGCTAAAATGCCCTTATTTGTGATTTTACAAGTGTTGGTACTTAAATGGCTAAAAAAGCCTTTACTAACTGGTGTTGCAGTGTTCAGCCTCAGCTAGGGTCAGCATCCTTTCTTGTTTCCTTTTTTCTTTTCCATTTTTCTTGCTGGGGTGATGTTTGGTGTGCCACTTCTGAAAAGCTTAGCACGTAACCCATACCTGCTGGGTGTGTCAGAGCTGCTTTGCTCAGAGTTACCATCAAACAGGAGGTTTGGACCAGTGTGTTTCAGTTTCAGGCTGCTGACCCACCAGAAAATGTTACCTGGTTGCTGATGCTCTTGCTGGTGGCCTGTGCAAGGCCAGGTTGCTTTGAAACCCTGTAGCACCAGTTTAGGAGGGCTCCTAGGAGGCCCTACTCCCTTCTCAGCACCACCTTAGCCCAGGGTCTATCTTAGGGTGGTTCCTGCAGATAATAAGTCTTGCAGGGGGCATATAAAGATGCCCTATGTGAAAACCTTTCTCTTGGATCTGAGGATGAAAATGCGATTTTAGGTGATAGCAGGAGGAAAAAAAAAAAAACTAGAAACCCCCAATATTTCACAGGGAAGGTGTTTCCAATTACTTCTTATCAGCAAAAAAATCAAGAATGGAATGCTTTGCCTCCTTGGACCAGAGGCAGGGCTGTCAGGTTTTCAACCCTCTGTAAGAGTCAAAGGGGGTGTAGCACTATGTTGCCTTACTGAAAAGGTGCTGAGGACCTCAAAGACAGTTTCTGTGTTATGATTTCACATAGAAAAAGACTGTGAGAATGTACCTTCATACTTACCAAAACAGCTCTCCAAATGTATTGATTGCTGGAGCTGCTACTCCTAGACAAAATAAAGATTTCTTTTTTATATATAATTATTTTGCATTTTAGTCCTGCTGAGCCAGCACAACTCTCGAGTGTGTGAGTTGGACTTTGCTCTGGCTCTCATATTGCTGATATCACTGCTCCTGATGGATGACCTGGCCAAAAGCTTTCCTCACTTATCACCATTTCTCTGCAGTTACAGCCCTGGGCTGGGCTGCAAAAGAGCAAAGAAAGGGTTTGACCATGAATTTTGGTTACTACTGAGACTGAACAAGCCAGGTTGACCCCAGAGCATCTTTCTAGTACCAGAATGAAGCTTCAGAGTTGACATTTGGAGGTGGAGGGAAAAGGCATATGGCCACTTTTCATGTTAGCACAAAATGTCCCAGGGCATCTGCTTCAGGGTCCCCACCAAGCAATATTGGAAGGCTCAAACGTGCTTGAGTGGCTCCTCAAGATCAGACTGCACCCATCCACGTGTGTTACCCTGGCCTCCACTCTTCCCTAGGTCCTAGATCCTGTTTTAGTAGTATTCCTGACACCCTCACCCATAATCATATTTTCTTCTCTTCAAAGTGCTTGAAATAAGAGGAGGTCCCTGCTGTGGCTCAGAGTGGTATTTTTCAGCATGGCAGTGAGGGTGTGTGCTGGTGGGGTGTGAGTGGGTGCAACAGCTGCCAGGCTTGGCTTGGTGACCTGGAGAGCCAACCCAGGCAAAGAGAACCAGCATTGGACAGGCTGCCCAGAGAGAATAAAGGGTGCCTGGCTGTCTCCAGAACTGCAGCACCTGTGAATGATCAGAAGGCAAAAACCTGGGTGTGAAGTGAGGAGCCAAAGTAGCTGATTTTTGCTTTGCTGCTGCAGAGCTAGACAAAGCCATATATCAGCTCAGTAACATTTACCATATAGAACTCGGGTAATTTAGTGTCTGTTCCTGTGCAAAAATAATATAACTTCTGCTCCTTTCTAGGAGAGGAAGGGATTTTGGAGTGAAATCCTATACTTGCTATTGAGAGCCTTAGTTGAGCACAGGCTGCAGAAACCCAAAATGGACTTCAGCTCTTCCTGTGTGATTGCAGCTTCAGATCTTCCTTTACCCAGCTGTCATGAACTTCATTCCTTACAGATCCTCCAGTTCCTAAGTCTGTATACACTGGACATTCCAGGATTTTGTCAAACACACTGAATTCAGTATTAAAATATAGGGCAAGGGTTGTTGCAGTGGGCCAGCAAGAAGGAAACTGAAGGCTTGAGGAGCATTTTCATGTGCCTTCTGCTCCATATGTTGCAAAAGGCTTGAGGCCTTCACTACATATTTGTAACGTGTTTTGGAAACACTTCTTAATATTTCCTCAAAGCTATCTGATGGAAGCTGGTATCATGTCTAGGAGAGGGGAGTAGAATTTCACAGAATCACAGAATCATTTAGGTTGGAAAAGACCTTCAGGATCATCAAGTCCAACCTTTGATCTGTAAATTTAGGTGCCTGGGTGGACGTGCAATCAAACAAGAGTTGCCAATGCTGTAGCCAAAAGTTCTTATGTACTCCTTGAACAAATAATCAGGAAAATAGTGAGTAGGAGTATGGAGGCAATCTTACTTTGGAATGCTGTATCCAAATTTGAAAAGGGTGTTTAAAAGTTGGTGAAGGTAGGGAAAAGAATCACTAAAATGATTTATGAACAGAGGAAAATATCTGGTCTTGACAAATTTAAAGACCACAGTCTGCTTAGAGTATCTAAAGGAAGACTAAAACATGACTGCTGCAGTAAGTCCCTTCGTGGAGAGAAAATTATAGGTGCTAAGAGGCCTTTGACCTTGCAGAGAAAGACCTAACAGTATCTAATGGCTAGAAGGTGAAGCAGGATTAATTAAAAAGGTAATTTAACTTCAGCTGAAATAATGAGCATAATTAGTGATGGGAGCAATAGCAAGGGAAGAAGACTAGTGCTCAATCTCCTGTTGCCTTTGCACAAAGCTGTCTGGAAGATCAGCTTTAGCTGAGCAAAAGTGACTGGGTTCAGGACTGAGCATGTTGCATCTGCTGCATCATGATTTATAGGCTGGATTAGTTTCCATTTGGTCTGAAACCATATTACTTTTTGGGATGAGACCCAATGCTGAGATCTTGAATTTTTGTTGTTATTAAAAAACCCATGGCACTCTTCCTGAGAGCCGTGGTAAACACTGTGGTGTTTTGACCCAGTTTCAGCATAAGTAATTATTTTTTTCACATCTAAAACGTCCTACTTCCTCTCCAAAACTGTCCTGAATCTTTACTGTTTCCTGCTAAATACATCCTGAGTCCCACAGAAGAAAAGTTTTGAGGTTGAACAAACAAGACTTGAAAATCTGTCCCCTCTTGCAGCACAGCACAGAGACAGGGGCTGCTGAGCAGACCCTGGTCTTGGAGAAGCAGGAAGGAAACCTTGACCTTTCAATGCTGTGAGGATCACAGCCTGAAGAAGGAACAAAGGTGTGTGGGTCACCTCACAAATGTGGCAATTAAAAAAATATGAGTGCAATGGGAGGTTTAGTTAGTGTACTGAACCCCAACTGGAACCCAAATTCTACTTGTTTTTCTCATGGGAATAAATAACACTTAAAATAGTGCTGGGGTTTGTGCCTTGCTTACAGATGACCCAGTCTTGTGGCAGGAGAGGGAGGGGATGAATTTTGTCTGTTTGGCTGGTCATGTATCTGATCCCTTTGCAGCAGAGAGGAGCCCAAACCATGCAGGCAGATCCTGCTGAGTGTTCCCACTCTGAAGGGGCTTTGCACAAGCTTGGCAGATGGGCCTCCCAGGAGTGTCCTTCCTGATGGGAGAGGATGTGTGTGTTTGGCCAGGGCTCTGGGGAGGGGAGAGGGAAGGAGGCCTGCAGGAGGGGAGATCTGCAGCATCAGGAGGAGCTGCTGTGGGCAGCCTCTGCTCACAGTGACACAAGGGGCATGAGGACCAAGAACCTGGAACTGGCCTTCTCTGAGCCTGCAAGGACCTCTGGCAAGCTGTGGATACCCATCTTGTGTGTGTGTGTGTGCAGTGTCTTCATTTTCTTAAAATGACATCTTTTACTCTATGTCTTTTTTCTCTCATAATCCACACTTGCCTATAGTTGTTCCATTTTACCAGAATAGAAGTTCATTAAAAATGGAACACTGGGGATGATGAGCCCCCTCTAGCTCAGTGGCAGAGATCAAAAGTGGTGCCTGTGACCTCTGGGGAGACCCACGTGTCCCAACATTGTGCACACTATGCCTGGGTCTTTCCAGGACTTGGACAAGATATAAGGCATACCCTCTGATCTTCACAGAGCTAATGAAGTATGTCACAAGATTCATTTGATTCAATTTTATTTTAAATTTTTAGAAACCTTTCAGCCTGAAACAGGGTCCTAAAGAAGCAATACTCCCTTCCTCATGATAAGGTGATCTGTAGTTTCCTGTAACTTTGACATGTCTTTTTCTTTCCAGATCAAGGCAAGAGTCTAGAGATTGAAAAGTAGCATTACTATTTTAACCAAAGGAAAAAAAGTTGCTCAAAATTTTGACTAATAAAATATTTATTCCTATTGCAAGCCCCAAGTGATAACTTCAAGGTTTTTAAAAAAATGTGGCTACACTCAGAATAGGCATGGGATAATTTTACTCTGTATACTTCAGGGACTCTCAGAAAATTAAAAGACAACTTCTCAAAAAAGTATTGATAGGATTAAATGTGCTCTACATAGAAGAAGGCCAGCAATGTCTTTAAAGTTAGAGCTCTCACTTTGTTACCCAGTCTTATGCTTTGCTCTGGGTAGTGATAAAGTTTCTGGGACTAAATGAAAGCTTTGTATAAGCAGGAAATTGAGGGAAAACAGCTTGTCTTTTTATATCTCTGAGATTAGTTTTCAGCAAAAGTAAGAAACTTCAAACACAGATTCCAGCAGATTTGGGCTTTGTAAACAAGATGCTGATGTCTTAAAATTTCTCTGTGCCAGAGCTCATGAGGCAAGACATGGAAAGGCACTGACAGCTGTGTGCTGTCCCCCTTCTCCAGCATAAGCCAGTCCTGGTCCCACTGCATGCACTTTTCCCTTGTGCAGGTAGCCAGGGATACAAGCTGGAGCACTTGCTTCAGCGTTGGGCAACAGGATCAAATCTGTCACACTGCAAAGCACTTCCTTATCTAAAGCAAAGGATTAGCACTTCTGAAATGAGCCACATATAAAAAACTCAGGGAAAAACTGAAAGAAACTCGCATTTCACCAGTTATGTACAGAGGCACTATGATATTGGTGTACACTCTACTTTTCCTGTTCCTGTTAGGCAACCTAAAAGGTGGCCAGGATGCTTTACTGGTATTTCCATGTGCTTCACTGATGGGCAAACCTATGGGAGTGACATGTTAGCCCTGAGGCTTCAGTCATACATGATTCTGGGAAATCTTACCATTGCCTCTCTATTCCCACAGATTTACACTGAGATCTTCCATATCCCTCCCAGCCCTAGGTCTACTTCTGAGACAGCACTTTGGGCCCAGAAACTCAGGTTTGAGCAAAAATGTCCTGATGAAAGGAGACCAGATTCTCCCTGTGGTTAAAAAAAAAGTTAGTGTGCTGCCTAATCAGCATGGTTGGGTGTGTGGGAAGAGAGATAGTAAGGGTCAGGTGGAGCTCTATTGATAAAAGGCATGGCAATGGAAGGAAGTGGGAATATACCTTTTCAGGGAGAAGGCTCAGCAATAAGGATGGCTGTAGCACAAGAGAAAAGCAGGGTGAACCAGAAGCTGTAGTGTGATCAGAAGATCAAGTCTGTTCAACAGAAGCTTTGGAGGATATATAAATTGCTGTTCTAAATTAATGAATTTAAAGTATCTGTTTTCAAAAAAAAAATTCATTTTCATTACAGCCAGGCTTCTTTGATAGTAATACAAACATTTTGCAGAGCCTCTTTGGCTGAGACGATGAATTTTTAATTATATCTTCTATTGTAGATTTTCTGATAGCAAACTTCTGATTGGGGCTAAGGGAAATTTATAATTTGCCAAACTGTTTTGTCACAGTAATTTTGGCATAGTCTGCTGTCACCCTGCTTGCATCAGAGAATGTTTATAGACACCCACAGACATTGTGGCTACATGCTGTCCTGAAGACAGCTGCCCTCAAAAGAGAGTCCTCCAGAAGGGCATATCCTGGCCCATAAAGTCTCTGTGAGTTTGGGGATGTGTAGAGGAAATGTAGCCCAGATTAAATGGATCATTTAGGTAAAGCCCCTCTAAGCAGAGAGGGGTCTTAGCTCTGTAAGCAGACAAGGTGGAAGCACTGATGAGAGACAGCATTGATATCTGAGCTCTCTTAATCACCTAAGCTCATTAGCCACACTGTCTTCAGCCTCATCAGGAGGTGAATGGGGGACAGGGGAAACCACCAACACGGTTTGTCTGGGATGTCACCCTCAGCTGCAGGGTGGCCCCTGACATGTGAGCAGTGAGGCTGTGTCTCAGCCAGCAGGCTTGGACAGTGTGCATCCAGAGAGGGCTTCCCCAGCCCTAGGGAGAAGGGAGGTTCATTTTCCAGCCATAGATAAGATTAGATTCACTCCTCTGCTCTGTGTGTACTCTTCTGCTTCTATGAATTAAACATGCAGCCAGAGAACAGGACAGCATCCTTCTATCAATAAATACAGAGCAGATAATTTAAAGAATAAATGTGAGAATTTCATTGTTTGAAAAGTTAAGCAGTGGATTTGAGGCATGCAGTATATTTTTAATTAGCATAATTATTTAAAGTGAGCAATACTTGACAGGCTCCTTGAGTTCTCTGATAGCATATTCATTAGCTAAGCATTCACCAGCATTCACCAGCAGAGCTATTATTTTCCTTGAAGTATGCCCTACTTTGTGGTACTAAGTGCACACACTGATTTACTGGTAAGGGTAATTAAAGGACATATCATAAACACCACTGACGTCATGGAATTCTGCTCTTTAACCATCTCTGCTCTTTAACCAGCCACCCCTGCCACATGGAAAAACAGATATTTTGCAGCTGACCCTTACCTGGTGTCAAGCATTCATTCTCCCTCTTCTAGCACCTCTGCAGTTTTGTGAACACATGGCAGCAGAGGATGTAGTTTTGCATTTATGGTTTCCCACACCCATGAAGTATATGAATTTGAAAGCCTTTCCCACACCAGCCTTTGCAAAAGTCTCAGTGCTGCTCAGAAGCTTTGTCACAAAACAGTCTTGTGCACAAGTTTCAAAGGAGAGCCTACACATATCTAATTTATGTTACTCAGAGGTAAAGTCCTGATGGGGTTGGGGAACTCATCAGAAAAGAAGAGCTTTCCACCACACATTCCTTGCACTTAGAGCTTCCCTGAAGGTGGAAATACAGCCCCTGGTGGTATATTGCCTTCAGGTTCTAAATGGAAATCTAATGTGTGAGGGGAAGGCCAGGTAGGTAGGAAGAACTGTAGCTAAACTATGCATTCCAAACATTTATCTCCAAGTAGCTCTACATATGGGCTGCAGAACTTGGAGGATCTTCAGCAGTGAAATCTGAAAATCAGGCGTGCTTTGCATCCAGCTGAGCTGCTGGCTTGTAAATGCTGTAGAGGAAGGTGGGTGCACGAGTGAGCAAGGGAGCATCAGCTCAGGTATGGTTCCTTCTGCTCGCCTGCTTTCCCTCCTTCCTTCTTCCTCTCCTTCCCTCTTCTTCTCCCTCAATGCTTCTGTTTCATCCTGTGCATTTTGGTTTGTTTCTTCCCAGCTACATGTCTGTCACCTGTATATTTCTGGACAGTTGAGAGGTTGGAAAATCTTTAAATCCACAGCACCGACTAAAACAACTTCCTGATTTTTTCCCAACCCATTAATTAGATTCTTCAGTATAAGAAAGTTGTGTCTTTACTGAAGTTCGTTTAGTGATATCATTCCTGATAGCAGCAATAAGTAGGTCATAAAAATAGAATGGATAATCATCTCTCTCACAAATGAAAAAAGCAAAAATATATATACCAATGTGGGAGTCCAAGACATAGAGAGTGTGTCTCTGTCTGTCTTGGAAGGTTCTGGCACTCAGCAGAACACTGCTTTTGATCTGCATCTCTGGAGAAGGTTGCCAAGGCTTTGGGATCAGTTAGAACACAAAGTGTGAAATAGATGATAGTGATAGTAATAGTGAGTGTTAGACTAAAGGTCTAGGATTTTTAGAATGTAATATGAGAGTGAAAGGGANCACATATGTAGATTAGAAGAAGTTATTGGTAATAAAGTAAAAACAATATATGTGTGAAAAGACAATTGGATATTATATCTTTAAAAGGCCTTGGTTTGAGATTCTCGAGGCCATTTTTGCCCCTCTTGTAGCTTGCTTCTTGTATGTTAAGTCTGGTCTTCAGACAAACAAAGATAAGATAAGAATAAACCAGAGACCGAAGACAAAAACTTTGAGTTGTGCCTGTGTCTCACCTTGTTCAAGAGCTCACAAGGGAATTACCCCCCAAAAGAGCCCTGGGGGGTTGGTTCCCTGCTGAGGGTGGTACCCACAAAACCACCCACAACCAATAAGAAACAAAATGCAAAACACTTTATTTCAGAATATGGCAAAATATTTTTTTATTTCAAAGGTATATATATTCCTGATTATCTTAAAGATGTCTGTTTCCAGTGCAGATGACTGGCTTAATTTGTAATTTAAAGCAATGGCCAAAGTTCTGTTCTGATTATTAATTACTCACTTAAATGAGTTTGCTCTCTGTTCAGATGAAAATTACCAAACACTATGGGATCAGCCCACGTGTCCAGGCATGGTGCTGTCATGTTTTCCTATTACTTTTGAGCTGGAAAGTGCTCTGTCCTCCTTCCACAGCTCAGACATAGAGTGGGGTTTATTATCCCCATTTTATGGGGTTTAGAAAGCCTCTGTAGTTTTCCTAAAATCTCACAGGAGTCAATCACAGACAAGACATTTACTGGGTACTTCCAGATCCTGGGCAATGTCCCAGCTGGGGACTCTTGTAGTATTATCTCAGCAGTGCCAGGACACAGGCAGTGGTGTGTGACAGCTCCTGTTAGTGACCACAGGGCATGGCATGGTTTTGGTTGGGGTCACCCAGCATCTTCCCAGATGTTGCCCCTGTTTAGGGAAAAGCAGCTGGATCAGGGACTGGTCCTGGGTTGGATTGTTACCCTCCTGCTCTGGAGAGTGAGAGCTTAGCCAGAGGAATGTGCTTTGCAGGGCTCTTCCTTTAACTGTTCCCTGGCCCATTTTATTTCCCAGCCTAGGTACAGCCACTTGGCATGTATTTGTGGTTTGTGTTTGTCTGCTGGCACAGAAGTGAACATATTTCAAGACTGGTTGGTGAAGAAAGAAGAGGAAACATGATATGAAATGTGGATGAGTCTTATGTGACCCTGGGCCAAGCCCTGCCTCAAGACTGGGGATATGTTTTCATGAAGGATCGTGATTCTCTGCCCGTGCAGTGTCAGCATAAAGCAGAGATAGGCCCCAACACGTGACTCTTTAGCGACTGGTTTGAATGGAAATGTGTGATTTCTGAACAGATTTATTGTGCAAGCAAAAATGTATTTGCTAAAGATTACAGCAGTGTGTTTGCTCTGAATGCTGAGCCTAGGAAAAAAAGACTGCCCTGTGTGACTTTTCATAACACAGTGAAATAAGGTCTGTGGTGTCAAATACCTGCTTTAACTTTGTTAACCCTGTCCCACGGACTGCAGCGCAGGGATCAGGCAATGGAAGCAGAGTAGAGCTGGGGATGCAGAGACCACTCTCTGGCTCAGACTCCAGCTCCTGCACCCTCTGTGGATGTGGGTGATAGACCTATTTACCACTCACATAGCTCCAAGGTCTGTGCCAGCACTGAAACCTACATGCCCATTGTTCCCTGATCTTCTCTGCCCACGTGTGGGGGGACATCAAGGAGCTCTTTGGCTGACTGGAGTCTCTAAAGTCCTCCCCTAATAATCCTCCAGGTTCTTTCTGCCACCTCCTTCTCAGGGTATCAGGAACCCAGGAGCCTCTGCTGTTGAGAACCAGGACGCAGCCTTGGGCCTCCAATTAGTCATTATTGCTTCAGATAGCCAATATTATTACCCTTATATTAGTGGTATCACATTGTTTAATTGTGTAGCTTTTGGAAGGAAGGTTTGTGGAGGAGTTGGAGCTATGATTCCGCTACTGTGACCATTACCCCTGAAATGCAGCAGCTGAGAAGCTGGGTCCCTTCCCATTCAGAGCTGTTTTTCAGAGTTGTTTCATGAGTATTTCCACTGAGAATAACTCATAGGCCACGTAGTTTAGCAGGCAACCAACCCTCCTGGTCTGAGACCACACATGTTCTGGGATTGGGAACCACATGGGTGGAGGGCAGGGATGTCTCAGGTTTTTGGTGAAGGAGAGTGGATGCAGAGTGCCATCTGGGGAATTCCATAAGTCTAAATCCACCCTTTTTTTTTGTCTTTAAAAAAAAAATCAAATGCTCAAGTGACTGATCTGCAACATGTAGACCTCAGTTTGGTTTGGAATCTGAGATTCAGATGCACTTGTAGATAAAAATTAAAAAATTAAAAAATAATTATTTTGCCAGTGTGTCAAATCCAGTTACTAGTCCCACCACTCAATTTCCCTGGCAGAAACATTCCTGGGACTTTCTTTTTGCTGATACTCGGCTGCGCTGTTTAGAAATAGAAACGCAGCCAACTGGCAAGTTATCTTGGAGTTGTCCTTGTACAAGGGAAAATGGGGTTTGATTTGGTCTGGAAGTCTGCTAACATTTGCTGCCATGGCATTTTTACCAGGTTTCATGACGCCAGCATATGGAGGAATGCTGCAGCACATGTG
The DNA here is from genome assembly GCA_013396995.1 of Dicaeum eximium. Taxonomy (NCBI): domain Eukaryota; kingdom Metazoa; phylum Chordata; class Aves; order Passeriformes; family Dicaeidae; genus Dicaeum; species Dicaeum eximium. Next base: position 1,470,815 of record VWZP01009260.1, read on the forward strand.
TTGGAGGGGGTTTGTTTAGTGGAAGGGTATCTGTAGGAGGAGTAGTTTCCTGAAAGGAACAAGTGGAGTGGCTGATTCTGCTGACTGATTCTGCTGACAGTTCCTGCTTGAAATAAGGTTGCACTGGTCTAGTGCAACATCACTCACCTCCAGTCAGGGAGTTTCAAACTGTTAGGAGTCATAAAAGAGCTATATAAGGAGTAACACATCCACAGGAGTCCCTCTGCACCAAACGTGGGATCTGAGCACATGAAGGCTCTGAAGGAACTCAGTTCCAGACTGAAAGCTGCAGTTGGTTTATAAGAGAAATCTCTCAGCTCTGCACATCTTCAGCCATCAGAACGCAAATCTAGTTCTGGACTCCAAGTCATGTTAAAGGCAAGAAAATGGAAAATATCCTGAAATAGGAATCAAAATGATCTCCAAAGTACTTGTTTTGCAAGGCCAGCAGGAACAGCATCTGCAGAGCTGTTACTTAAAAACATGAAAGTCAAAAACCATTGTTGAAAACTGATTTAAGGGGCTGGGCAGATTCAGGTGCAAGGCAGGAGATTGAATGTTTTGCCTCTTTGCCCTCCTCATGCTTTATGCCTTGGAAATCTACTTATGTCCTGCCTGTTAATGAACATCTGCTTTTGATTGTCACAAACCCATATATTTCAGTAAAATAAACATACCTGATCTCCATTTGGGAAAGAGCCTATTGTTTCTGCCGTGCCAGGTTCAAATATTGCTTTTAAATCAGAGATGGACATTTTTTTTCTCACTTGCCTAATAGTTACCTTTAAGTGCTAAATGACTCCATCAGGAATTATGCTTCTGTGTTTGGACTAGCTGCAGGACATGGGCAGAAATGCTGCCTTTTAGGTGTCTGATGGGTCCTCTGCTGAAGGACTATCTCCTGGCTATACTGGCTGTTGGTGTTAGAAAATAAATATATCTTTCCAAAGCTAATTCTGTGTTAGTCCAGCTGGAGACTGGACTAAATGCAAATGACAGCAATAAAACATGGCCTTGCCAAGTCTGTTCATCTTACCTGATAACTCTGAGCTACTGTCCTTTTTGAAGTCAAGACAGCTGTTACCATTGTGGCTGTCTATCTATCTGTCCATGTGACTCAATGTCTGACAAGGGCTCCAGAAACCTGCACAATAAACAAATAGGGTAAAAAAAACCCATTTGCAATCACCATGAAAGCTGTACAGGGCCGTAGCTCCTGAATCCCCAGAACAGATAGACCTTGACATGGCATGACAGGATGTTTGCTGCTTGGTGACCTATCAATCTTACCCTACAGTATGAAAATCACTGTTTCTATACATGGGAGAAATCAACATCTATTGGTTTCATGTTTACTATTGGACTATACGACCATAACCATTTTTATCATGATTTTGGTCTTTCCTTAAAACAACACTGCAAGCAGCTGAGGTTCCTCACCTTCACATTTTCAGTCTTGGTTCCAACTAGACTCTTCAATTAATTGTGAAGTAATGAGGGTAGGAATGATTTTCTACTTGAGCAAGTGAAAGGTTCAAGATCTAATCCTGCTTATTTATATATTTATTATGTCTTACCTAGATGGCAAAAAAGGCATTTAGCAATTTAGTTGTAGGGAAAACATCTGTGCAAATGTACTGGTTGAAACAAAATACCCTTCTAGTCCAATACTCTGTTTATGAAACTGTTTACAACAAACTGACCACATGCTTGGGAAGCATGAGAACAGAACACATACGTATATTTTCCTTAAAGTCTCTTGCACACAGACCATTTTCAGCTCAGAATGTTTTGGACTTTCCTAGATATCACAGTTTGTTTATCTAGTAGTTTTCAATGGATCTCTTGTCCAGAGCTTTTCCTGTTCTTTCGTGCTGCACAGGTTGCTGCACCTCCTGCAAGAACCAACACTCCCCTTGTCTTGCTATGAACGCTGCTCCTATTTGCTTTATTTGATGGTTTCTAGGCCCTCTTTTGAAGATGCTGTGGACAGCTGATCCCTCTCAAGTCACTTCTGACAGATGACTGTCCTTAATGTCTCAAAACCTGGAACCTCCAAGAGCATGTGGTCCACATCAAGTTGACACTGCCTATTGCTATTTGGGAGTGTGGTTGCCCACATGCAGTGTTTTACCATCAAAGGCCATGTTCATCTTGGGAGAGTTAGTTGAGAGAAAATGGACACAAGTGGTTCAATCCATAAGGAAGCCTGTGCTGCAGAACTGACCTGTTTTTGCACAGCAGGTCTCTCAGTGACATCCAAAATCATCAAGCCAAGAGCACAAACAGAATGAGACTGTCCTACACCCCAAACCTGTCCAAAGGCACAGGACTTGCTGCTGAGGAGAGCAGTTGGCCAAGGGCACGCCACAGCTCATAAGGAACATGTTCAACCTATGGCCAGACACAGGGCCAGCTGGGAATAGAGGATTTCTTCAGGATTCCAATGTATCTCCTGATATGTCTGGTTGAGAAGAAGTATGTTTTGGGAGGTGCTTTAAACCCTCTTTTTTTGGCTTGCTGCTCCAGTCTGTCCTCACAGGAAGTTTCTGCTTTGCTAAAATTAATGCATGGCTGCCTCCAGGCAAATATCTCCAGTTATTGGAGAAAATATCTCAGGTATTGGAGGGTTTTCACTCACATCTTAAACCTAGGTCAAATTAAGGCCAAATCTGTGCTCAGATGGGTGCTCTTCCACCCGTTTGAGTTTCCACTCAAAACCAGTCCATTGTGCATAATTTATTTTTTTGTTTGTCTTTTGCCTTTCTCAAGCATCCCCCCAAAATGGACCATGATTTGTGCATAATGATCATGCAGCTGCAAGGATACAGGGGCTGTGGAGTGGGCAGTGAGGGAATACTCTGCCATTACTTTATTTCAGCAACTGAGAATATTTGACAGAATGACTCAGTGAACTATTACCTCACATTTCTCATGTGAACAGCATCATGGAAAGGCTAGAACAGCAGCAGCCCTTAGCTTCCCCTGCCCCCAAAGGCAAACGAACCATTAATGGTGCAGTAAAGCAGCAGAGCAAAGGTGTGTTTGCTGCACAAGGCTGGTCTCATAAAACTGAACTTTGCCCAAGACTGAACAAAATTGTAAGAAGGTCACAGTCAGCAATTAAGGACATATTTTTTATAAGGAAAAGTTATTTATGACCTTCATCTGGCATTTTATAAAGTTTTAATTTTGTTACACAATGTCCATTCCTTTCATGCTTGGCAGGAGAGATGTCAGGGCATTAGGATAGATGCAATAACCACTTTTTTTTAATGCTTACTTGTTATTGAACTACCTTCTCTTCTTTTAAGTGTTTTATGGTCGAGTTACTCTATTTGCATAATTACTGCCACATCACCGGTCAATCAATTTTATGTGTTTCGCTCCTAAACCAATCTAAAATATGATACGTATATAAAAACATCACAAGGGATTATACAGACTTCACATTTATTATTGCTTCAGGTCAAAGATGTATGATAAAATTACCCTCTGTTATTTCCCCCTCCCTTCCCACTTCTTTAATGCACAACTCTGAACACTTCCTTTAGTATTGTTTATCAGCAATTTTATTTTTCTCTGAATGGGAGACAAAAGAAAATAAGTAATGGAGCTAGTCAAAACAAAGCAAGTAACTACCATAGGCAGCTATGAGGATTGCTCATTTTTACAAGCATGTGGAATCACAAGCAACTGTACACATTGATAAACTTGTCACACAGATATCTGCAGGAAAGACAAAAGTATTCCTGCTTTTTGGTTAAGTTCCAGACTTGAAAAAAAGTGGTTCCAACGGAACCAGGGCTCCTGTGACAGCTGAAATTTGATGGTTCTAGTTCATGTCTTGGTGAAATATAAAAACCAAGAGAACCCAGCCTCAAGTTAGATGATGTGACAGACATAGGTGTCATTAGAAGTCAAGATGAACAAATTCCTTTCTGCATTTTACATACCAGCTACATAGTGTTGCACAATTTATTGCTGTTATAAGTTACACCGGATGAATCTTGCCTCCAGTCCATGTACAGGGAGAAAATTCAGAGATACTAGAAATCATTAATAATGAGAAGAAGTACTTGATTTCTTCATGGCAGTTGTTAGCTTCCAGTTATGAATTATCATTGAATAAACAATCTGATATGTTCTTCAAAAATTTTTTGCTGATCCTTGCTAATCTTCCATCCAAGGTACACCACAACGGACTTGACTTTTCATCCTTCTTACTGCAGACTTACTGAGTGTAAAAATCACTTCTGAACATTTGAAGGAAAAATGAAAAACTAGCATGTCTCCTGCAGAAAGCAAAATATAACAGTAAGCATACTTATCAAAATTCTCGGCTCCAGAAGATCCCAAACAGAGCCAAAAAATATGTAATATCTCACTTCTGCTGACGACTAATTTATCTTGTTCTCCTTGGTGTCCAAAGTATCAGTGCTGTGTTTTTGTGTTTAAATTCAAGTTCTAATGGATCAGAGCATAGTGGTTTGAAATAAATGGCAAAATTACCACTTATTTTCATGAAACAAGAATTTACATCTGCTTCGGTAAAAGGTTTCTTGGTTCTCACTACGCTGGTCTGGGTGGTGTCATCCTGTTTCTATGTGCTCTACTTCAGCTCGTTGTTGATTCAAACTCTGCTATTTGCATGCTGCTAGGAAATTATCCAGTGTGCTTTAAATTGGAAAACTCTAGAAGTGACTGGAAGGTGAGCTGATTGCTATTTGTGGTTTTAAATTAATTTCTTCATTGCCGACGAAATTTTTATAGGCAAATAGCGGTTTCTTTCAAGCAGCTTTCATGGCAGCTGTTGACAGCTTCCTTCAGAAAAGCCAAGCCTCACCACTGTACAAATAATGTGTTCAGTCTTATCCTGACAGGGACAACATTATCAACAAGCTCCTGTCTTCTGCTTGATAAAAAAGGCTTAATAAAGCAGTCTTTGTAAAAAACATACCGTGACAGAAGCAGCACACAAGCAAAGACAAGGTAGATAATCTGACTGACTCATACTGGGCAAAAATCTGGCCTAGATGCTTGTAGCTGCTGATCCCTGCTTGAGCTGAGGGATTGTACCAGGTGGCCTCCAAAGGTACTGTTGTGGCTTAGCCCCAACCAGCAACTAAGCACCACACAAGTGCTCACTCACTTTCCACCCATCAGGACAAGTGGGAGGAGAATTGGAAGGGTAAAAGTGAGAAAACTTGTGGGTTGAGATAAAAGCAACTTAACAATAATAATATTACTACTAATAATAATATAACAACAAGCAATCATATAATGAAAAGGAAGATAATAATAAAAAAAAAAAAGAGCGAGAGCAAAATAAACCACAAAAAAGAGGAGTCATGCAAATGAAAAACAACTGCTCACCACCAACCAACTGACCAGCCAGCCTCTGAGCAGCTGCCCCTGGTCAACTTTCCCCCCAGATCAATGAGTTAAGCATGACACAATACAGTCTGTGATACCCCTGGTCAGCTGGGGTCAGCTGTCTGGGCTGTGTCCACTCCCATCTTCTGGAGCACCCCCAGCCTCCTCACTGGTGGGGTGGGGTGAGGAGGAAAAAAGGCCCTGAGGCTGTGTAAGTGCTGCTCAGCAATAACAGAAACATCCCTGAGTTATCAACACCATTTCCAGCACAAATCCAAACTGCAGTCCCATGTTAACTACTATGAAGAAAATGAACCCCACCCCAAACCCTTGGGTGCTTCCAGCCTCCTCCATTCTGTGATTCTGCAAGGATGCAATCCAAGAGAAACCACTACCTTCCCAGTTGAGCCCTATGTTTTTTTCCTCTTCTCCAAGCAGTGTTTCCCACCACCTACCAAACCTGCAAGTGTTTCCAGTGGTTTCACAGCCCTTCCTGGATCCTGACAATGTGCTCATGTGGCTGTCCCTGAAAGGCTGGGGTGTCATACACCTCTCTGTGCACATACAGCAATGTTCAAACATAACAAACATGTAATGCAAAGACTAATCTGTCCTGCCAGCCTCTTCCAAGCATAACACAAGTTCCTCTGTTCTGTTGAGCCAGATTCTCTTAGGCTCCAGGGTGCTTTTTTGGAGTACTCTTTCTGGAGGGCTAAGCAAGAAACAGCATCAAGAGGCTGTAACTCTGTACTTCTCAGAGCTGTGGGCTTGGTCTCCTCAGGAGAGAATCCTTGATTAGGAATTCGCTTCCCCCTTCCTGTGAGAAACCCTGGGTTTGTTGACTTTCCCAACACATTGCACAGGCTATCTATTTACTCAGGCTTTTTCTGAACGGGTGGGTTTCATGTGGAGGATCTTTGACATTTCCTTGTGCCTGCATTTCTTTGAAAGACATCCCTTTAAATGCTTACCAATTTCCAGGCTTAACTACTTGTCCCTTATGACTCCTAAAAACTCGTAGATGGGCTAAGATAAAAAAAAAAATTACTTTCCTCCCCACACAAGCCTCTGTACCAGTTCTTTAGCAATTAAGGGAGGAAACCAGACTTCCTCCTTCTCAGTGATGCCAGACGTTGCCGTCCCAGTCCTTGGCAGTGCCGGTGCAGGAAGCGTCCCTCATCCTCAGGCACTCACATCCTCACAGTCTGAGGAGAAAGAAGCTGGCAGATGAGTGCAGCAGGGCCAGCCTTACCAACAGGAACAATCTCCTGTGGAGCACTTTGGAGATCAAAAAGGATGTGCTGTTATTAGCTGAGCTCTCCACCAGCTGCAGCAGGACAACAGGGGCCAAGGCAGCACCAATCCTCCTGCCCAGGGAGGCGAGGGAGGAAGGATGAAGGGAGCAGGGAAAGGGAGAGTTTTGGACTGAGTTGATAGCAGAATAAAATATTTTTCGAGTTGTAAATCTATTAGATAAACTAATCTCAGGCTTTATGAGATTCCAGATGAAATGCAGGAATATGCCAAGCTTTTCGTTTTTATTTCCAAATGTTGAGTTAATTTGGATCCAATCTGAGCCAAATTTCGCCTTAGTGTAAGCAGGTGCAACTCCACTGGATTGAACAGAGTTACACCCATTTACAACAGGGGTGGATTTGTCCTGAAATGATTTAAATAGGGCAGAAAAGAGCACACATGTTTCCAGTGTTTCATCTTTGAACCATGAGATACATTAAATGAAAAAAAAGTGTTCTCAGTCTCTCTCACACAAATTTGTGGCCTGGTGGAAGGCTCTATTTAAACACAAGAGTTTACTATCTTTCCCTTTTTTGTTCATTTGTTGCCACTTTCACCAACTTTCTTTTCTTCTTCCTCCTTGCTTTTAATCCTGAAATTAATCTGGTATATTTTTTTGCAAAAGACATACCGTAATTGCGAATGAGGATTTTAGTTTTGAATTCACATTACCTAGATGTTATCTCATTTCCATCAGATTTCAGTCTAATTGGATACTGAAATAATACCTAATTTGTAATTTTCACTGCAATTTTTCTGGGCACAGTGTTTTTCTTGTTCTCTGTATTATTTAAAAAGGAAAGCAATCTATAATATTGGTAAATACATGCCTCCCACCAAAACCAGTGACTGTTAGTTGCTTCCCTGCTCATTTAATTGGAAGGCTGAACATAGAAAGCAATCTTACGTGTAGAAGATAATAAATGATACATTGACTTGACACCACAATTCTTTTAAAAACAGATAACAGGTATATAACCACAGACAGAGTGAAAAACAGTGTAGATACAATAGTTTCCTTGAAGGGTTTGGGGAGGGAGGAAAGTATCTGTTGACTAATTATCTCTAATCATCTCCATTTTGAAGTTCGTTTGTCTGTCTCCTGCTTGGGATTTTGTCATCCACAACACACTGGCCACTCATTGAACAGTCTGGCCCTTTGGCTCAGGTGACAGGCAGGATGGCAGGGTGGCAGGATGGCAGGATGGCCGGGTGGCAGGATGGCAGGACAGCAAGTGCTGCCCAAGGCCTCAGCTCCTGCATGGTTCTCATAGATCCAGCAGCAGCTCTGGGGGGCAGCTCTGGCTGCTTCTGGAGACTGGTATCACCTGGATTTTATTCTCCAACTGAGATATCCACAGCTCACAGCCTCTGACTCCTGCTCCGTGCCCCTTGGGTGCGTGCAGGACGGCTGTGTGTCATCTGCTTCCTTCCTCCAGTGCCCCCTGCCACGACACAGCCCAGGGAGCCCCACAGTCCCATTAAGGAAGGAAGCCACTAACCTGCTGCCCTCTGCCTTTGTGGGAAACATTCTCTGAGCCTTAAACGGCTTCTTTCGTGCAAGGGGGTAGTGAAAACAAAAGCCCATGCATTAGGTCGCCTATTTGGGCCGGGTAGCATGTTCTGACCAGAAGGTCAGCTGTTATTTGCATGAGTAACCATTTTTCACATTTCACCATGTCTGTGAGGAGCCCAGAAGTGTTCAGCATCACAGGCAGGGTGCCAGCAGATCCCTCCCTGCTAGTCATGGGTGCACCTTGGCACAAACACCGCCCTGCTCCAACACCAGGACGATTACACCAGGCAGGTCTTCGGCCAGTCCTTGGCTCAGCACTTCACCAACATTGATGAAGATGAAACTGGGCCTGAGCAAAAGCTCTGGGGTTACCCAGAGGGAAGAGAAAGACACACTGTCCCAGGGGGATGGAGGGCTGTGTGAGCTGAGCCACTGTCTCTGCTCTGAGGTCTCCTGTGGCTCAGCTGATCCAGGCACTGCAGGCCTGGCCACTGGCACCAAGGCTGACCTCTCCAGTCCTTCCCACTCCTCCAGACAGCACAGCTGTCTACTGATCTGGCTGGGTGAGAGTCAAACATCTTCAGAGCTTTCAGAGGACACTTGCTGTTAAGCAGTGAATCCTTAACAGCTAGGAAAATATAACCTTCATAAAGATGCACATGAGAACATCTTCTGGACGTTGCCATATGACAAGATACTCTGTTCACACTGTAAATCCAGTAATTTATTCCCCTGTTTTGTTAAGTAATACAGACAAAGCAATATAGATAAAGGTTCCAGTGTCCCTGAACTCACAGCAGCCTTTTTAGCAACAATAGCAGCTTTGGCTGCAGAAAGTACTTTAGGTTCAGGCCTGGAGGATGTTAAGCCTCATCTTGCACTTCCCCTTCAGCCATCCCTTTTGTTACTCAGGTTAATATTTTTGGCTAGAGCAGCTCATGCTGAAGGAAAAGGAACAAACATTTAGTCTTTTAAATGATCAGCCCTATAGTTGCTTTTTCTCTACCGCTGCAAAAATTTTACCTAGTCTGTGTTCAGCATAGGACTTAAAAGGATTCCTATCTCAGGCACAAATTGATCAGTATGCTCTTGGACTTCAGTAAGACAAATCTGTGCATATGCCATATCAGAACAGTGGTTAAAATGAAGAAAGATAGAAATAAACCCCAATAGTTATACAATTTCTAGATTTTCTTGCCCTAAATTTATTACATTTGAAATAATAAAACCTTGCAAGGGGCTTGACAGGTATTCAGAATATGATATTTATCTGCTACCAAACTCCTTCAGGATAAGTTTTCTTTAGAGGGTTGGTTGTTGGTTTTTGGTTTTGTTTTGTTTTGTTTTGTTTTTCTGCTGAGTTGTACATAGAGACCTCAGCTATACCATTGTTTGAAGGATAATACAAGTGATGGTAAGTCCTTCCCACTTGGAATGCTAAAATGGATTTAACAGGCAATGGTCCAGGCTCACTTCCATCTGCGACACTCTTTCAAATGATTCATCATCTTGAACATGAAAGTAACTTGATGATGTTATGACTTACCCCTAGATAAGACAGCCAGTTCATCTGAATTGCTCCAACTGACTGTCATGCAGATGCCTCAACAGTGACACTAGGCATTTGCTTATGAATTTTAATATCTTTTGTGTGTTTTTTACAGGCAGTGGGATCTCAGACGTGGGCAGGATGCTGGTGTGGAGGAGCATACAGTGTCTCCAACACCACCACACATTACCCTTGGTTAAGTAACTAGCCTTACTGCTCCACTGTTTTTTCAGCCTAATAAAGCTCAGTAATTCCCAACTTTCATTGATTTTGGATAAGTTAAATAATACAATTTCTTATCAAGCTGTAGTTTCCATTTCTATTAATTTTTCTAGGAAGTTCAGTAGAATAAACTAATAGTCTGACAAGCCTTGATTCCTACGTACAGCTCAATGCTTCAGCGACCCTGCTTTGGCCAGAAGGCTGGGCCAGGCAACCTCCAGGGCTCCCTTCTATCTGGTATGGCTCTGTGAGTCTAAAATGTGACTCTCTTAAATTGTGCTTATGCTTTTGGCCGTATGCAGGTCTTTTCCGAAATCGGTGTGGGTTTGGCTTTGCACAGCTATCAATATTTTTTAAGGTCAGTCACATTAGCCCTTCCCTTCAAAATTTAATCCTGTCATCCATTTTGGGTCTTGCAAAGAAATACTTCCTTTAACATCTTCTAAATGGTTCATGCTTTTACTTCAGTCACTGCTGCCCCTGTAACTTTGAGGTAAAAGCCTGTCAGCCCTGAAGTTAATCACATTTGTTCTTGTTTCCATTTTTCACGTCAATAATGCTCAATTCTCTCAGAGACATGCAGGCTTTGGGATCTCTGTGGCTCTTAATCAGTATCTACTTAGTGTCTAGTCACTGGGAAGAGACTCATGGCTTAGGCAGACAAGGGGCACAGAGTGTCTCCAGAATACCCAAAAGTCAGTTTTCACACCCACCACTGTACACACATGCTGCCTTCTCCTTCATTCAGATCATGCTTTATAGGCACAGCAATGCTGTCCATTTCCTGTGAACATGTGCAAAGCCTGTGGCTGGATTTTCTTCCCTTTAAACTCAGCCAAAAAGAGCAGTTCTCACTTTGCAAGTGTTGTCCAGCTGATGGGCAGAGGCAGAACAAGGAATGCCTCCCAAAGCAAAGTGTTTGCTGCAGGCTCTGGGGCACGTCCTAAGAGAGTGATGAATTCCCATTTCCTTTGAGAGAGAACAAGGCAAACTCTGCTTTTAAAAGTACTCAGATCTGTTAAATATGTGCACAGATATTCCATTCCCTCATAAATAGACACTGATAAATGAGTAGTACACAGGTACCAATTCTGATACTCCAACAGAGCTGCTACAAGTGAAAGAGGAACTTAATCTCATATTTTCATAGATCTAATCTATCCCATTCCTCTGGTTGCTTTGAAATATCCAATTACATCTGACTTAATAAAATTGGAAGACATTTATTACCATCATTAGTGGCTTGGGTTGAAATCAGCTGTGAAATTGTGTGCACATTAACTTGCAGAGAATCCCATGGAACTAATTTTCTAAATGGCTGCAGAGCTCTCTTACTGGATACAGAGCTACCGACACCTATGGCTGGCCTGGGCTGTGGGGCAAGAGAAATGCACAAGGGAAATGCTCAGTTCTCTTTCCCAGGCCCTTTCTTGTGCCTCTGCCCTGAACCATCTCCCATCTTCCATTGGAGAGAGGGAGATTGAAGCTGTAATCTTTGTTACCTAAAACTGGGTTATTAATTCTGCGAGTAAGAAGGTAAATATAAAAGGCAGACTAAGATGCTATTTTCATTGTAAGTACAAGTTTATAAAGAAAAACTCAGAAAAGGGGAGAACATGAAAAGATCTAATTTTCTCCCACATTTCAAGACAGCCAATGAGACTGAACCATCTGTGAGATCTTAAAGAATATTATTCCACAGCATTACTCAGCTGTCATGTATCATACTGATTTGTTATCAATTGCTAAAATTCCAGAGCACAGTCTTATTGTGGCTGTGCTTCCATCCTTCATAATTTACCCATTAAGCTGCAGTATTTTGTTCTTCTCTGTCAAGTGTTTGCCACAGGGAATTTCCCCATTGTGACGCCACAGACAGCATCATGTGAGAGGACGAAGGATGTGCCCAGACATCCCCAGTAAAAGACAGCTGCAGGGGTAGACAGGTGAATTTTTAGTTTTTAGTAATTGCTGCAACAGGAAAAGCAAGACACAGCAATAAGTAATTATCAGGAGTTGCTTTCAGTGTTGCCTGTGGGGTGAAAAACTAGATACATACCTGGGTGTTTTGCTGCAAGAAATATTTTCCAGAATGTTTTCCTGTTAATCTATACTAATGCCTGCAGCATTTCACAAATCAGTCCATGCCCACATCATGTCCTCTCCTATTTATTCCATGTCTCAGATATCCATCTATTGAAAGAAAAAAAAGTCCTTTCACTCTCTCACAAAGGTGTTGGGAGGAAAATACATTAAAGATTAGGAGGCAGAGTAAATACTGCAGTTACTGGTCTATGCAAGTTGCTCAGGAATAGAGGACATTTTTATACCTTCATGGATTTTTTTTTTTAAAGAAGCTTCTCTTTTTGAAAAACAAGGCTCAGTGAGTCAGAGGCAGAATTTTCTAAGGTCTCACATTTCTGTTTCACCTTACTGTTCATAGTTTGGCAGTATCATTAAACAATGTAGATAGTTAATAATTTTTAGTCAAGCAGTGTAACACAGCAATAAAATTTTCAAAAAGAGACCCGTTTTAAAGGTTGATGACCTCATATAAATTGCTAAGTGTCAATAAATATCTTTCAACATGGGTGGAACAATATTTGTACGCTTATGGACACGGTTATAGAGTTTAGCTTGCTCAAGACCATTAAAGATCTCATGCTTATGGCTGCACAAGAAATATCACCAATACAACCCATAAAACTATGCCCATTCAGATTTGATTTTTTCTGAAAAAGCGCTGCTGGTTTTGAAAATTGAAAGTAATTGTGAAAACAGAAATATTTTCATGTAAAGAAAAAAGCTGGTAATTGTCTTAGTAAAATTCAATTTTCTTTTGATTTCCCTGAAACATAAATCCTGAATCATAGAGCTTTACACTTTCCCAAACAGAAACAGCACTGTAATAAGAATCTTCTTTTGGTTTTGAACTCCTGGAAATAAGTTATTGTGTGACTGCTTACTAAACTAAGAACACAGAGGAAATTTCTAACTTAAGTTTTCTCATGTACTAATATAATCTCTTGGACAGGAGTTACTTTTCTGTAAGATGCATCTATAGCTGCTACCTGTTGTGCCACCAACAGAAATGTAAGCAGAAATACATCAAATGCTCTTTCTCAAGGACTTTCCAGATTTATCCTCTGTTTGGATGCACACCTGCTAGGTGATCAGCATGCCAGGTCTTTATGAATGGAGGAGAATATATGCAGAATTATCTCACTGGTATTCCACACACAATTTCAAAGCTAAACGATGCATGTCTTTTATATATGATTCATCTCCTAGGAATTCATGCCTTCATGGCACCTTTTCTAAAACAGGAAATAAATATGTGTTGCTAAGTTACTTTCATGCTTTGAAAAATCCCACTGCCATTTCTATTGTCCAGTTTGTGTTCTGAAGGCTGTGCTCCGTCACAGGGATTTCTTTTTTCTTCCATAAGAATACTTGCTCTTTTTACCTTTGTCTTACTTTCTGGTGAAGGTAAATTCACACAGATTCCCTGCATGTTTTACCTCTTAGACCTGTACCAAATGTGCCTCACATTGTACCACTTTTCTGGGAAGTGCCTAGAAGATGCAGACAAAAATTCTCCAGGCACAGACAAAACTCCTCTGGACAGCAAGGCACCAAGCCAGTGCTGGTGACCTTATACTCCTTGCTGGAACACTCTCTCAAGAACACATCGATGTCTGGGCTGGGACACTTGATGCTCCAGCCAAGGCCAGTGCTTTTGCCTAGCAGCTGAAGTATTCTGCATCTCAAGGATCTACTCCCCCATCTTTCCATCTTCAACTTGATTGCACATAAACTTTATACAGTATGCAATTTATACAGAGTTACTTCCCATCTGTATCTCTTAAGAGCAGCTAGGTTAAGCTTAACTAGCTTAGGAGTCATAAATAGGAATGGTTAATGTGACTGTACAAGCTTCCCCCCAGATCCTGGTCAATATTGTAACTCTGACCTGTAATGCACTCTGCCTGCAATTCCAGCACTGGGCGTCTCTTAAGCAAATACAGCTAATCACTTCAACAGGTTGCTGACTTTTATGAATTGAATTGCATAGCAAATAGCTGTGACAGTGTACAACATTGCCAGACAAGAAAACAACATCATTATGTAGGGAAGAATGTTCCCCAACTCAAGAGAAGAGAGAAAAAATGCTTCACGCTACTTATAAAAGAATGGTGTTACTTGGGGTTGCTACCTGGGGGAGAGGGTATGGGGATGTGGGAGGTTTTTGTTGAGTTTTTTTTTTTTTTTTTGCATGTGTCTGGGAAGCTGGTACTGAAATGGTGGGTCAGATACACAGAGTGTACATACATAGGTTCTGTCTCTCCATTTCCCAAGATGGGGACTTGGTGCTGAATAATGTGTGATGGTACAATTAAGCAAAGGCAGATAAGAAGCAAATCATGCAAGATATTCAGCCATCTCTGCAGGGACAGAGATGAGACTACTCTGAACAAACCAAATGCATGCTGAGCCAGTGACTTTCTCCCAGGATCCACATGGGTTTCAGCTGCCTGCCCCTCACCTTAGCTTCCTCCACTTCTGCCCAAACCTTGCAGGCTCAGGGTGCCTCTGGCCCTGGTACCCCAGACAGGCTTTAATGGCCAAGCTAATTACCCCAGTAAATGAAACATCTTATTTCATCAATTCTGCCTTTGGTAATCTTCTCCCATTTCCACATTCCACATCTTGCCCCAATTAATTTCAATGGCTTCAATTTTGTCACACCTGAAATACATTTGGCCACCTCTTTCTTGCAAGGTGAAGACTGAATTTACATTATAGTAATTTAATTTTCTGAAGTCTTTGACATAATTAGCCAGCCAAGCCAGCTAAGCTGTGGATTGCTTTGTGCTGTACATTGAAAGAGCATTCAGAGCAGTTGGAATACTCTGGAAATAATTTCCCTGCAATTTTCAGCAATCTAATACAAATTCTTGGTGAGATGGTACATCAGTCACATATCACACAACATGTCTCTCTCTAATAACTTATAGCAAATTTTAGCTGTACTAAAAATAGCATTTACAGCCCTCATTAATTATAAGGATGTTGGATAGTAAATTGCTACAAAAAGCTTTCATGCCAGGAACTGCAGCTCCCATGTTTGTATTTGATGTCTGTATTATGAGAAAAATAATGTTTCCTCTTCCAAAACCGCAGGCCCTGGCCAGAATATCTGGCAAAACTCTCCTGAAAAAAAATAGGAGACAGACCTTGGGGACACACAAGCTCCAGGGCTTGCCCCTGGCTTTTTGTCACTGGCTTTAGCAAGCTCATGTAGCTGTGTGTGTGGGGTTGCTGGTGGCCTTTGAAGGAAGATCTTGATAATGCTGTAGAGAGCATGACCCTGCAGGGAATCCATTGCTTTCAGGAGGTTATTTTCAGCATGTGGAACAAAGGTCATTATAATTGGCAGCACTGCAGTGAGGTTAAACCAGCAATCTTCAGGAGAATCATATTTGGAAATCTGTTTGCATCCAGTGGGAACACAGACAAATGTTGAGAGAGATGATATTAGTTTACAGAAAAGTGACTGGTGTGAAAAAAAGTGAAATGGGAACGACTATCACATTCCTAGAATTAAAGTCACACATCCAAAGCAGCCTAAACTGACCTAAGACAGACCTTGGCCACCTTGACTTCTCACAGGTTGGAAAACAAATCAAGTCAAGAGTATTGGGTTGGTGTAGCTCCATGAAGCAGCTTGGCAGAGAGCTGGATGAGCACCTCCTGAACTTGTGTGAGGCCGAGCCTGGGGCCAGGCAGAAGGGCAGCATTTTGCAGTCCTGGTGCCCTCTCTGAAGCTGGTGAGGCCTGCCCACCCTTCCACAGGAGTGAAATCTCCCAGGCAGATGGCAGTACAACCCCCTCTTCAAATACACCCAGGGAGAAGTCCAGACAAACACAAGGGGATCCTTTTTCTCCTGCAGAAACTCAGAATGAAATGGTGGTACATGTTTCCCCCCAGGTTGTAATGAAGGGATGAATTCTACAGGTCTGGGGAGGGGTTAGAGAAATTCCATGCTGTTCCCTGTGCACCAGCCTTTTGGTGACAGGCCAGGGTATTTCTGCTGGGATGGCTCAGATACTGCCCTGCTCATTAACACCTCCATATACATTCTGATGGCTCAGTCAAGTAAATTGCACACAACAATGCTGTGGCTCCTTTTTCTGCTTAATTCAGCTTCTTCTGTCTCATGACAGAGGGGTCTTTGGGGATGAATAGGGCTCTCCTTCAGCAGAAATATACAGAAAGACCCTAAACCCTAACCTAATATCATTACATACAATTTCTTTGCTAAAATACTGGCTGGTATAAGCTGGTATAATAAGGCACCCCAAAATTTATTGTGATTGACACTACCACAATACTCTCTCGCTGCATTCTTTTTTGTCTCAGATTTGATGGATTTTTCTCAGTGTATTGGGGATTTTGTTTTTGTTTGGTTTTGCCACCTAAGTATAGTAGTTACAAAATGCTGAATTTATTTCCATCCTTCCCTTTTCCCTTCCCTTTTCTCTTCCCTTTTTCCCTTCTCTTCCCCAGAGGTCTCCTATATTAAAACAGGCTAAGCATTTGCAAAACAAGCCTTCAGACATTTTCTTGATTGAAAGTAGTCAGAAGGCACAGCTGTCTCAACAGGTGGTGCAGAAAAGGCTGTAACTCTCCAAAACCTCTCAGTTAATTGCCAATATCTGCTGGGACATTAGAGCAATAGGACACATTCGTGGGACATCCAAAGCTGCCTCATCAGTTTTGAACTCTCCCACCCCTCAACTCTTTTAAATGCCAGGAGCCAGCTGAGAGTTGGGCACTGTGAAGTTTTCCAGCAGCAAGGGCACAGCTGAGCTCCTCCTGCTCCTTACCTGTGTGCAAGGAACATTCCCAGACTCACTCCAGCAGCGGCGACTGGGAATAGAGTAGCTTTGAGGAGAATTCCTCAAAAACATTCACTCAAGGACCACTTTGGTGCCACGGTCTCCTGCTGCTCTCTGGCTGTATCAGGGACTGGGGAGCGTTGCAAAACCACTGCTGCATGAAGGCAAAGGATCTGGTGGAATCTGTCAGATCTGGGCCTTGCAAACAGGCAGGGAACTGTAGCCAGCAGGAGGGCTAGGTCCTGTCTTCCTGCAGCATCACACTTCATCAGGTGGGGCTACTAGCATTAAAAGCAGGGAGTATATGAGGAAGGAACTTCCAGGCTTCTTGAAAAACACTTCCCACAGGAAACTGAGTGCTCCTGAGGGCCAGCAAACAGGTGTTTGCTTTCTCCTTTCTGTAGCCTGCTACCAGGGTCCAGGATAGCACATGGGAAGCTACTTGCCTTATTTGTTCTTCCAAGATTGAGCAGATTAGTCTCCTCATCCAACACGCTAAACAGAAGTTATTTGTGTAACAATTCTTGGGGCCAGCATTGACTCATGCCTAAGGTGCTAACCCCGACCTTACTGAATCCGTATCCCCACCTGAGAATCCTGCACAGGCTGGTAACAATTGCAAATCATGTTGTCAGAACTTCTTCACAATTACAGCTATTTGCATGCTTCCTGTGCTTTCTGTCACCTGTCACAGGATTTAAGTGCTCCTTTTCCTGGTTCTGCCTTGGACACAAGGTGCCTTAAATTTTTAAACATAGGAATCAAATAAGTTGTAATCTGAAAAAGGAATATAAGGGTTCCCCCTTTCACCAAGGGGAGATAGCTTAGTGGTCCTTGGTGAAAATGTCCCTTCTGACACGGCCCTACCCATTTTCGTGCAGTAATGAGCCCTTTTTGTCTCTAGATGAGCAGAGCAGGGAGGGTACTAAAGAGGCAACTCACCAGAAGAATGCAGAGAAGTCCCCAAAGAGCTGTGGCCTGGAAAGGAGGCAGAAGATATCTTGTACCATTGTTTGTTTGGCTGCTGGGTTTCCCTTCGCTGCAGGGCTTGTGGAGGCTTTTCATTTAGCAAAAATCAGCATGGAGCATCTGGGGCAGTGGCCATACCATTTAGTAGTCCCTGATATAAAAAAGCTCCATAGAACCTATTTATGTTGACTCTTTGGCTATCAGAAATCATGAATCGTGATTCATTTATATCCTTGTCATAAGATGACCACTGCCTCTTCCCAGGCAGCAAGTTATAAAAGAGTCATTCAGCAATTCCTTGGCATTTAGCAGAGCAAAGTAAGTCAGTTCCAAGTTGATGATGCTAAACTATCATTGAAATTAGATCAAAATCATTAGGGGCAAGACACTGCCAAGTCATGTAGTTATGTTGAAGTGGCATCTCCAAAACGAACAAAGAGATCTCAAGCTTTTAAGCCTGAAATTGTGAGATGGAAAATGTACTCAGCTGCTAGAGACCCGTAACTGAAGAGCTGCAGGCACCCAGATTTAATAGGTCCCTGTGGAGGTAGCAGCATCTTATCACTGACCCTAAGGCAGATGACTAAACTCCCAGGATGGCAGGGAGGTGGTGGATTAAGTTTTGGATCCACCTTGTACAAGTGCTTTCTGCCCACAGGCATCTTCCAGCCCAGCATGGAGGGATTTCTGAGCTGCACTTTGGAAGTACGTCCCTCATGGTATGTTCAGTCTTAACCCCTAATTCTGCATTCTGGGTTCTGTCACTACTACCACCTGTATTTGTGTGCATCCAGGTCTGGGTGCTTGCCAAGGTTTCCTAATTGCATTGATTGAACACTAGTCCATGAATGCATGTTCTTAAAAAACTTCATTTGGGTTTTGAATCTCTCCTTTATTGACTTTTTGTGAATGATCTCCTGGCAGGCAAAACAACACTTTGTAAGCCCATATTGCAGTTCATTCACACCACAGTTCACATGTTATCCCAACGAGCCCTTGGGGGGCGGATGGAAATCCACTGGAGTAGGATGCTGGGAAACTGTCCTTTATTCACGGTTAGCTTCAGCCAGGGCGAGGCAGCTGGAGAGGCTGGAGACAAGTCTTGTGACATGTGCAGAACATTCCCTGCTGCTTGCTGGAAGAAATCTGCGCTTACTAGAAGGAGTAAGGGATTCCTGACTGATGGAAGAACATGGCTCTGCTCTCTGCTGAACTTTCAGCATAGCAACTGGTCTGCTTTGGAGTCAAAAATGACTGTTTTAGAAGTGCTCTAAGACATACATTTCTTATTACCACCTTATGCTACATCAGGAGCTGTGGACTAACTTTCTCCCTTTGTCCTCTCCAGTCCTGATTTCCCTGAGAAACTAAGGCACTTATGATGCCTGTTTCAATTTGCCCCATCTATCAGACTTTTATCAGTTAAAACCATTTAGAGCTATTAATGTTTCTGCTTTTGCCATAACAAACAGCTTACTTCATGAGCTCATTCATGGAAACTAAATTAATTTTAGAGGCTAATAATGACAGATAGAGTGTGTGTTGTTTTTACTGAAGGAAAGATGTCAAATTCTAGGCTTTCTGGTGGTGATTACATCTGAGCTGAGCTTGGGCCACAGCCACTGTATGCTGGTGAAGTTCCTCTGATGCCATGCCAGTTTTTCCCCAAAGGAAATTGGTTCCTCTTTTTAGGTAGGAGCATCTGCCTAATGTGCTATTTATAATATATTTCTTTCACAGAATGTAATTTAGAGCTACAACTGCATTCAGAAATGCAATGAATGAAATTAATATATTTCTCAAAATACTTTAAATGCTTTGGAAATTATAAAAATGTGAATAAAAGGATCCTTGAATACATTAATGAAATTAAGTCAGCATAAATAAGACCACATAAAAATTCACTGGTTTCAGTGGCATTTAGACTTTGATATTGATATTAGTAATAAGCAAGAACAGAAAGAGTTTTCCAAAGTTTGTAAGGACACTGTGCATAAAACTTAATGCTTTTCAGACACTGTAGTTACATATACTTGCCTGAATTCTTCTTTTATAATGGCCAAGCCATTAAAAGGAGACCTTTCCTACCCCTCTAGCATGTAGCAGCATTAATAAATCAAGTGATTTCTTGCTGGCCAAAGTAAGTTGGCCTGAAAAAAATGTGTGTAATATGCAGGTTATATAGCTGTGATCTTCTTTACACTAATAATATGCTTCTTTATACCACATATGTACTAGTTGTTTAAAGACAACACAAAATTAATATTCTTTTAGAGGACAACTTATGGTCGAAAAAATGTAGCAATAGCCATGCATGTAATATGGTTTAACAATCTTAAATATTCCAGACAGGAAAAGTTTTTTGTCAAAGTCTCTGACAGTTTAAACTTTAAAGCTTCAGCAAAACTTTTAAACTTTTAAACTTTGAACCTGTTTGAACTTCATTTGATTTATGAATTATTAAATGTACCACTGAAATTCACCGTCTTTATTTTCATCTAGTAAAGATTTTTTGTTTAAAAGCTACAGATGAAGAGTGGGAACTAAGGAAATGCAGCCTGAGGAGATTATAGCCCTGTTTTATCAGAACAGCATTCCTCTCAGCTGTATAAAACAAAACCCCAGTAAAATATTTAGAAGTGGGAGAGATAAAGGGCTGAAACTGGTATATACAAAAGGGTGGGGAAAATTAATGCTAAACTGGAAAGCCGGATTAGGCAAGATTTGGAAAATGAGATACCTCTAAATTAATTATTTAACTCTTACTTCGCATCCTGATCCATTTTTCTATGTCAGGATTAAGAGAAGGGCAGCACCAGGTTAACAGTGTCTTTAACATGAAGCCGAGGGCAGTGGGAAGGAGGAAGGCATTACTTTAGCCAGTTGCTCTGGAGGAAACAAACCTCTGGAAAGGGAAATGCCCTGAATGGCTCCCAGAGTCCTGCGCCGGAGCGCTGGCTGTGATTTATGTCCCGGCTGACAGGGAACCTACCTAAATCACAGCCCTGACACCATCTGGGTACCAATGGAGAAGGTGAGTGGTCGGTGCCTCTGCTGGAGCAGCATCCACACGCTGCTAACCACAGCTCTCGTCCCAGCACGGTCTGGGCACTGCACGAGGATCTTTCCCAAAACCTTTTGGAAAGGCTGCCCTGGAAGAGGCACCCAGGGAGCGTGGCGGCAGTCTGTGCATGGTGGGTATTTATAGCCTGTGTCTGAGTGAGCCTGTACAGATGCAGTTTATCTGGGAGTGTCAGATACTGTCTGCGTGCTGATGGGCCCTCGCTAGCAGGATAAAAGGAGAAATAAATAGAAGGCAAACTTGCCCACTTGCAGAGGTCTGTGTTTTTTGGGCTCCTTTGGGGTATCCTTAACAGTGCCAGCTGAGTTCCCCAAGGAAGACGCACATGTCCCTGCCAGGAGCAGAGCTGAGCTGGATACCTGTGTGTGAAGGGGGCAGGAGAGCAGCACGGGCAGTCCTGCTGTCTCCTGCTGGGGTGTGGCACCTTTGGGAAGGCAGCATTTGTTCGGCAGCCACCGGGAAACACGGCTTGCTCCAGCCCTCCTGTACGTCTTCCAGCAAGTGTTGTCACAGGGCAATCACATTCATAGGGCCGAAGATAAAAGGGATAAAGCACACGGGGAAAACTGAATGAAACTGGAGCTGCATGAGTGCTGTAATACCCAAACTTGGCAAACATGTAATGTCAACAACATAAGTTACAACTGAGCTTCTGAACCTGCAGTGAAAGAAATAGAAGACAAAGGGGAAAATGGGGAAAAACTGGGGAAGAGGGAGGGCAGAAACAAGGTACTCTTCAGTCTTGCATGCAGCCATTACAATAATCCAAGCAGCATCCAGCATCAGGTTACGCCCTGAAAACAAAGTCTTCAATGGGAGAGAAACTTGATATGTGAGTATTTTTCACTAATAAGGAGCTTTTTGTCTGTTTGTTTCCTTACACCTCGTTCAGGGTGATGTCTTCTTACATGAGAAAAACTACAGGATTTTACCTGCTTTCAAGTGGAGCACAAAATCAAGGCTGTTCACCAGTGAGGTGAACAAAACTGGGATGCTGCACATGGACAGATGCCCTAATATGGAAGGGAGAATCAGGAGCATTGGGATCTGATTTAAATCAAAGCACTTAGATCTATCTCATTTTGAGTGTGTTTTACTGAGGGGTTGCCTTTAAAATAGGACTATTTGACCTTTTTTTTACTCTGGAGTGTATTTACTTAGAAAATCTGAAAAACTGGAAGGCTTATGTATAAGGAGAACTGTAGAGAAGTGCAAAGCCCAGCTATGGGGCATGAAATCAAAGACAGACAACTGGACCAGTAACCACACTACTTCTGTAAGGGCATTCATGGGTATAATGGTTATAGTCACAGAACTGGGCATTTGGCACACATTTGCTGACATTTTCCAAGGAGAAAAATAATAGTGCCATTATTTTGCAGTGCCAGATGAGTTTGCTCTTTTGTCCCAAGACAGAGTCTAGAGGCTTTTCCTTAGCAAATATGTGCAGAGGCACTGGCTCAGGTAAATCAGAAAGCACTGGACAACCTACAAAAGGTGCCATAGTTGCAATTCCTGCACAATCGAAACTCAGCACCCCGTGACTCTGTGGTGTTTCAGAACCAAGCCACCCTATGTGGTTACCAGCCTTCAGCAAAATTGTTTTAAAAACATAATGCAGG
The DNA here is from genome assembly GCA_013396995.1 of Dicaeum eximium. Classification (NCBI taxonomy): domain Eukaryota; kingdom Metazoa; phylum Chordata; class Aves; order Passeriformes; family Dicaeidae; genus Dicaeum; species Dicaeum eximium. The sequence goes on from VWZP01009260.1 coordinate 1,493,350, forward strand.
CTTGAATGCTGAGGACAGTTTCTTGACTTCAGAGAAAATAAAACCATTCAGCCACATCCCAGGATCCAGGTGAATTGGGCAATACTTGTCTCCCTCTATAGCTATTTTCACAGCCACCTGCTCCTGGCCATGCCAGAGGACTGACTGCATACACAATGACAAGACCCTCTGTGGCCATTTGTTCCAGCACATTTCTCTTGTCCTGTCTTAAGGGATACACCAAGACAATGGTAATCCAAGATAGAGGCATGGTTTAAAATCTGTTTTCCGTAGAAGCTGAGAAAGAGAAAAAAAAATGCCTGGCTCCAAAGCTCAGGAGACTGGCAACCTTCTCACCTTTCAGTGTGGAAAAGCAGCTATCTCACATGCAAAATGCATTTGCAAAACCAGTACAACACTACAATGCATTCTGTGAGCAGGTTCAGATAAGGCTTGGGTATAAACACATCCCCTCCAAACCACAGCTGCTCTGGGACCAATTTCTCTACCAGCAGTATCATTCCAAAGGTGGGCCTGGGAACCAGCATCAGAGGCTTACAGACTGATCAATGGTACCTTCGGTGTGTAGGGTTCAGCAGTTCCACCGCCCAGGAGCTACTCCACACAGTAGACCCTTAGTGCTACTTAAAAACAAACAAAAAACCCTCAAAAACAAACAACTAAAAACCTAAAATTAAATAAACTATAATTGTCACTTTGGCTTCCTGGTAACCTCTCTCTATTTTGTGCACAGTCTGAAATTTCCATTGGTGCCCTGACCCAGCCAGGGGCTTTGAATCAGCTCTGAGGGAAATGGGATGGGAAGGGAAGTTTCAGGGAAGTTTCAGGGAAGGGAAGTTTCAGGGAAGTTTCAGGGAAGTTTCAGGGAAGGGAAGTTTCAGGGAAGGGAAGTTTCAGGGAAGTTTCAGGGAAGGGAAGTTTCAGGGAAGGGAAGTTTCAGGGAAGTTTCAGGGAAG
>VWZP01009260.1:1495590-1638692 GCA_013396995.1 Dicaeum eximium
CTACCCACCCCCCCCAGAAGGGGATGTTGGGACTATTCCATCAGTGTGGTATGTCTGTGTAAACATCATTAGCTCCTATGAGCTGACACGCTGGAGATTTTCATTTCTTCTTACAAATCGCTCCCTTCCACAATAAAAATACCATGCATATTAGGCCGGATATGTTCGGAGGGAAGATGGAGATGTTTATTCTCCTTTGATCTCTCCCAAAGCAGAAAGCCTTGGCAGAAGAATAGCTCTGGAGACGGGTGCGGGTCTCGCAGGGGGCGCCGGGCAGCCTCGGGGCTGCGGGGTGAGGGCAGGTCCGATGGCCTCGCCACGGGCACGGTGGGATGAGCCAGGGCTGGGAGGCTCAGCACTGCCTGGGGACGCATCCCAAACTCCTGCCGGCCCAGCCAGGCCCTGGCGTTCAGCAGGGCTGTCCAGAGGAGCTCTGATGCTCTTAGTGAGGCAATGCTGTTTGCAAAAATACTCATCTCCGGAGTACATCTGGAGAAAAATCGCCTTTTTTCTTTTGTCTTTTTTCTTTTTTTATTTGTTTTATTCCTCTTAAATTCTCAGGGGAGTCCAGCTGCCAGTGGGGTTACTCCACGCAGGGAGCTCTGCACGCGCTGGGCTTGGCTGGGCTCCGCAGAGCAGAGCAGAGCAGAGCAGAGCAGAGCCCCGTAGAGCCCAGCAGGGCCGAGCCAAGCGTGCTATCTCCCTTGATCCACTCCTTATCTCCGGGAGCAGTTGTAGCAAGCAGGGAGCTCCAGCAGAGAAGCTTCCCTCATCCACTTCCCCTTTCTGTCTGTTTGCCCTGGCAGAAAAGCAGCACTTTAGTAACCAACAGATGTCCACACCCTTCTTCTTCCGAAGCCCTCTACATTTCCCTTGCCTTGATGCCTTGGTAGGTATTACTTGCTTCCCTCTCCTTAGTCATGGTGGGGTGGGGGGGAGCAAGCTTGGTGGGATATTCTCTGTGTAGCAACAATAGAATCCATGACGTACTTGCAGCTGAATTTAGCATTACAGGTTTGTAGGTAGTTCTTTCTTTACACAAAACATGAAAATGGACAATGTTAAGGGCATGGAAGTCTGAGAGAACAAGGCCTTTCAAAACAGGACTCCGAGATGTGCTGGGCTGGTTTCTCCAGCTGTGCTTTGCCCGGCTCACCAGGAGAAGGCAGCAATCTCCGCACAGCGTGCGGGAATCCTCCCGAGCCTTTGCTTGCGTGAGGCTTCAGCCGCTTTTGCTAAGTCCTACATCCCAATGGCAGCTCTGCTCCAGAGATCCACCCAGATCCCCGACTTCCCAGGCTTTCTCTTTTTGCTTTTGGCAATGTTTGCCTGCCTCTTTGTAGTGGTGTGTGCGCACCGAGCCACATGAGCACCCACAGCCGGAATAGTTGAGGCTGCTCACAGAGGCCCAGAGTGCGGATGCTGGTCCGGGCTCTGCGGTTCCCACCTGACATCCCTGTGTGAGGGGGCAGCCCTGAGTGCAGAGTGCTGCCAGCTCAGCTGCCACCACAAAGCTGGCAAACTCCAAATGTTCCCCTCCACGTGGATGATCCCCTTCCAGGAGCATGGATCTCGAGTGCTACCATGCAAATCCATTAGTCAGACTGCATTGGGTAATATTTCCTATTTGTCCTCCGGCATTTTCTTTCCGTACCTCAAACCTCCTCTTCATAAATGTCTGGGATGAGGTTGTGGGCAGAAACCCCCTTGTTCCCTTGTTCCCTGTCCAGTCCCCCAGTTCATGGGCTCAGTAGCTGGGTAGGGTTGTGTCAGAGTATTCATCTCCTTCCTCCCACACACTTACAGTGATTAATCACTGAGGGCTCAATGAGGCAGCTTTGTTCAGATGTTGGCTTTTCCCAGACAAACTGAAGTAATTTGTATCAAGAGCAACTGGTGAGAGGTTTTTCACAGGTCTCCACACATACACGGTTGTGTGAAGTGGAAAATCCATGGCTGCAAGATAGCAGGCTGCTACTGCAAAGGAGTTTTGCTTCCAGCTCTACCTATGTATCATATGGCCACTATACCATTATATGGTATTTGATGGCCTTCAAGACCTCCATTTTAGAGTCATCTGGCTTACTAAGGACAGCATTTTGCTTAACAAGTGTCAAAAGTCAGAGGTGAAATGGAGTTAGCACTTTTCCAGTGTCTGAGAATCTAGCCCTCATTCTTTGAATACATTTATATGCCATGTGATTGCAGTCGCAGGACCGATAGGCCTGGAGCCCAAATCGTGACCAAATAGTGAAGGAGTTAGGAATCCACATTTCTCAGCCAGGCATGAAAAGCTGGAGTCTTTCAATCTGCACAGAAAAATAAATGATGAAAAAAATTCATCAATTAGGCAGAGCAAAGTCATGAATTCAATAGCCTTGTTGAATTCATGTTATTCCTTTTATCCGAATAAATACAAATGGAGATCTCAAAATGTAGCTCTCTAACCACTCAGGAGAAAATGCCCATTTCCTGGTTTGGAAGATCTGTTCTCGTGTGGCCAAACTTGTGATTCCTTTGAAGATTTTCCTAGAGGATAAGTGTAGTCATTCCAGCATCCCTAATACATTAATTGTGTAGATAATGCTAAAATTTCTAGGCTGTATGATTTTAAGACATCTGTTTTATTAGAACAGATGGTTTCCTTCCATAGTAGGACATGGGCTGTGACTTTACTAACCTGGCTCTTGCACATCCCACTCCTGGTGTCAGACTGTTCAGCCCACTGAGTGATCCCACGGGCTAAATGCCTTTCCAGCAGTGATAAGATGTCAGTTTTTCAGTGCTGGGCATCCATGAATGACAGTGTGAAGAAACAATGTACCCTCATTTTTATCACCAGAGATGCCTGAATATCTGAAAATTATCTTGAGTAAATAAGAAGTGTTCACCTTTTTTTTCTTTTGTTTTGTGGCTTCTGCATTTATTCAATGTTACTAGCTTAACAAATAGTTAATTAGTACAAGTCTGAAACAGTAATTTTTTTAACATAGTATTGATGGAAAGGCAATTTTAAATTCACTTATGCTGGCAATCACAGGAAAATAAGACAATTAGTTTTTCCTAACTTGGGCTTAGTGAAATGAGCTGCAAATCTTCAGGCAGACCAATGAGATCAAATCTTGGATCTGTAGTAAAATCACATTTGTTAATATTTGTACAGACCAAAGTTTCTTGAAAGCATGCAGAAAATGGTTTTGAATAAAAGCTCTTAAAAATCTCATAACTCACAAACAGAATTAGCCAGGCCCTCTAGAAAAATTATTTCAGTGAATTCTTTGCCTGGACGTAATTCTCCTCCTCCTCCTCCTACTCCTCCTCCTCTTCCAGCAATATTTTTAAAGTGAACAACCATTAATTTCTTGGGTTTTCATCTCCAGATGAGAAAGAAATTCACAGAAATAAGTGCTTTTTTCTCCTCTTAAATTTGTACATTACTGTGAATTCCAATGTAAAAAGTTGTGATTGAAGTGGGCTCATCAGGCAGAGCATCTGTCACTTCTGTTCCCTACATTAGGAACCACTGGCTGTTTGTCCTGAAAGGGTCACTACTGTGAACTTTTTGGGCAGTGGAAAGTCTTGTGGGCAGACTCATTGTGCTGGCCACAAAGCAAATTGTAAAGAACTAAGAAGGCTTTTCCCAAGGCTAGCTATCAGCATGTAGCTTATGGAACACAAAAATTATGGGACAATCAAAAACTAAAATGGAACATTTTAAATGTGATTATTTTCAAAATTATAAGAACATATGTCAAACATGAAATCTAATAAAATTTGCAATGCATATGTGAAAAGCTACCAACTCTCTGTTTAGAGAGCTGCCTTCCAGTGACACATTTCCTCAAATGAATGTAGATGCAGAGAGGCTGTCATACCATTTCCCTTTTATATTCTTTGAAAACCTTTGGTTTGGATAAACCATGTGTAGAATTTCAGAAATCACGTAGCAAGACAGTGATAGGCTATGTGATATCATAATCATATGCAATCAGCACCGTGATAATGGCCTTTTATATTGCTGAAATAGCACCACTGCTTTGTGTTTACTGAGCAGGTATCAAAAGCAAACCTTAGAAACAGGGTGCAGCATATCCCATGTGTAAGGTAAAACCCCCCAAACGACAGGGAAAGAAAAGCTGCACTTTTCCACATCTGCCTACCAACATCTCAGGGCAGCAGCGGAGATGAAGCAAGCAGGAGAAAACCGCATCCATAATGCCAGGGTGTGCTTTGCAGATCTGGATGAGAGACTTCCTCCGTGTTGCATCCTGCAGATGCACAGCCAGTCTGAGTGCTCAGCTGGAAGTGGGGAAGCTCTCTGTTGCAAGCAGATCCCTTGAAATTACCCCCACACTGTCCACGCTTGGGAGCTCTCTGCAAAGATCTTACCCCACAAATGCTGTTTTCCCCAAAAATATACACACTTACTTCCTCCTACTTGCAAAAGGTGCCGAGAAACATGCTCAGGCATTAACATAAGTTTGACTTTTTGGGGAATTGATGAATTCCCTGCTTTGATGCAATTGCTAAATAGAATTTTCTTCATACCATTTACACTTTGTCTTGCCCTCTGCGTGACTCTGGTCTGATGTCAGACTCATCAGGCTCAGAATGGAAATATAAGGTGGTGGTGGTAGCATTTTTGGTGATGACAAAACTCCTGTGCACTTTGAAGGTGGCAAAAGGTTTACTTTTATTTTCATTAGCAACATTTGTCAGAGCAATCATTATTTGGGATTGCTGACAGCATTGTCTGAAGTGAGTCCTTTGGGCCCCAGTCTCAGTCTTCTACTTTGCAATGTCTGGCAAGACCTAATCACTGTGCAGCAGTTTTTAGACACCCCAGATTTCCCCATTAAATGGTGATAATTGGTACTTTTCAGGGCAGGCAGTGCTCAAGCACCTAGAAAAGAGCTGCTGGCTGATACCCTCCATGTGTGCAGTGATTTGTGAGTCCACAACAGCCCTGGGCAGCACTGCACCCGGTGCTGCTTGGAGAGGTGTGACTTTTTATTTAGCTGCCCTCACAGAAGTGGTAAGTTACTCACTGAAACTGCTCCTACCCAGACTCCTCTCCAAGCTGTTTTCTGGACTGCTGGCTGCAAACACCAGCGCACAAAGCGTGGCTTGGTGGTGATCCTTCTTCTCCCAGGCTCATCAATTTTTTTCCCTGTAAAATTTTGCTCACATCTAAGGCTGTTTTAACATTTTAACTGTTATAACATTTTTAACTCCTTCATGGAAATCAGGCAAATGTCATATGCCAGCTATAGTCAGAGGTGACATCTCCTCCTGTGGAACTTCCTGGCATGGCAAGGACTGGGCAGCAGAAGAAACCCACAGCCATGGGAGGCAGCAAAATACCCCAAAACTGACTCTGAGGCAGTTTCCTACTAAACTGAACTGAAAGCTCCTCTTGCTGCTTCACAGCATGGCTCTCCAGGTGCAAACAACCTGGCATATTAAAGCAAGCTGGCAAAAAAGTGAGCTCTGATGCAACACATCTCTGCTTCTCTGTGTGGTGTGCCAGAACAGTCAGGTGGGAATGTAGACTTAAACTCAGCTTGCACTAGTTTTCAGTGACTTATGGTGATTTTAAAGACAATTTGTTTGATTTGAACTTATCGTTTCCTGGGTTTTCATTTCGAGAAGCATGAGAATTACTCTTTTTGAGGAGGACAGAATGTGTGTTGTTATAAACGGCACTCGAGGATGGCACACAGCAGCCACTTTTCCTCCCTCCTGCAACAGCTTTTCTCTGTGGTCTCAATGATGGCAACTTAATGCTTGTTAAAATATTATTTCCTGGATCGTTCCAAATGTTGTTTCCCAGGGGAAGAAATACTAAAATAAATAGAAAATGCTTCTTTTAAAAAACAAACAACATTTTCAGGCAAAAAACCACTAAAATCTGCCACATTCAACTATGCAGACAATGGAAAAAGGAACTGATACAAAAGTTTAGACTTAATTTTAAGCAAAAAAGTAATCCTGTAGAAGGGCTGTAAGGTGTAAAACAACAGGATATCTCACACTGTAGCAAGTCCAGGTCCAAGAGGAATTATTTGCAAAGGGTATGAAATGCCTCTGCTGTTAAAATGAGGTTGTTTTTTTTCACAGCAGAATCAAAGCAATTGTCCTCCATCGTTAAGTTTTTCTAAATTCTCACAAACAATTTCTCTGTGAGTACAACACAACCTTGAGAGCAGTCCTGGAAGAAATCCGAATGTCCAGTTCTCAAAACAAGATTTCAACATGCGTCACTTCCCTCCTTGGATTATTTTGGCCAAGGGTGACAGGATCAACCAGAATTCCAGGTTACAGTTCATTAGTCCATGACAGCTAGATTATCACTGTCTGCAAGTGGGGCAGTTCTGGCTATACACATTAGGATCTTTTAAACATTTCCAAGGGTACTTATCTTGATGCAATTTTTTGTGCCTCTGAACAGGAATAGAAGCAATTAGACCTGATCTGTAGGTGTAATCAACTAGTTAAAAACTGAAAATTTATAAATTATAAACTCTGCCTCCAACGTGAAATTTCAGATGTGCAAAAGAAGGTTCTTTCAAGTCAGGCCTCAGAAATGCACTTTCAGACAGAGCTGGGTTATTTCATACAATTTGGCTTGGGTTTGTGCTAGGCTGGGAATCAGAAAAAAAAAGTGCTTTAAAATCACCCTGAGTTACTGAAACAAATTATCAAGAGCATGAGTGACTAGTCACTGGGAATGCTTTACTCTGAGAAATGGTGAGTACTCCATTGATGTCATCAGATCAAGGCTGGACATCTTTCAGGAAGGTTTTGTGTCAGATGAGAAGTTATTGAGTTCAGCTTGTGATTATTTCTACGTCTGAATTTGGAATGGTTGACAAGGATCCTGAAAAAGGGATGACAAAATGTGAAAGCAGGTTAGCAGGGTTCCTTTTTTCATCTCTCAGTGTAATAGAATGATTCTGGGCCCAAGAATGAATTGAGTGTTGCCTGAAGTGTGGCTGAGTTAGTACAGCTCTCCACTTGCTCTCAGCGCTGCGTTGACTCAGTGGTGCTGACAGCAGTAAAAATCTCATTTATTGATTGTCAATGAAGTATCATTTGAAAATGCAGTCTTCAAACAGAAGAGGAAAAAGATGATTTTACATCATCATCAGTCTGGCTATCACCATGTGTAGCTGCACTGAGCTGATCCAATTGTCTCTTCTGTTGTTAAAGATGTTTTATTTTTAAGGAAACTGTTTCCATCTTAGAAGAATTAAATAGCATCCTGGAAAAGAAAATGTTGACTCAGATAAGGAAAAGACTGCTGGAATCATCACAGAAAGTAAATTTTGTCTTTTATTTAACTCTTTCACCCACATTTCCATGGGAAATGTGTAAAGATGAGAAGCAAAAATATGAAAAATATACAGAAAATGACAAAAAAGTGAAAAGAGAAACAGAAGTGACTTGTGTAATTGAAAAATACCTTGAAATGTAGGAAGAAACAAATTTTTTACCCCCTATTATCCCCAGCCATTACTCTGCAAAAACAAAACAAAAACATTTCAGCCTGTTCCAGCAATGACTTTGTAGGACTGACCCCCACACTGAAAGCCAAAGCAGTGTCTGGGGCTCAGATAAGAAACAAGAAGTCCTATTTTGACGGCTGCCTTTTGCAAAGGATGAATTCTACTGTTCAAATAGATTCAGGTATCCCTATCTAAGATAAGGTAGACACTGTTGTGTCATCTCAGCAGCACTGTTATGTCTGAAGATGCTTTCTTAGTTTTGCATGCATATCCCCCTGCTGCATATCACCAGGTTTGTTTTGGGGCCCACTGGGTTTGGTACAGTGCAAACCATATCAACAAGGCAAAGCTTTGCTTGCAGAGTTTTAATTTACATTTACACATTTTTAAATATGCAGACAGCATGGAAGAATGGCATTTGCTCTTAGTGTCATTTTCTGTAACAGCAGGGCAAGCCAGTATTCAGTGACAGAATAAAAAGCTGCAGAGTTAGACAATAGGCGACACATGGACTTTGTTTTAGTTGGTGTAACTCCAAAACTGTATCCCAGAAGTTTCTGAATTCTTCCAGTCTTAGTAGTTCATGCTGACAAATGTGCTTGGCACACTGTTAAGAGCTGTGATTTAGAGTCACACCTCTGTTACCAGGTCTCCAAGCACATCAGCTCTCAAAGGTGGACTCATTTCTTAATTTCCCTGATGGAGACAGGCTGTGAGAGCAAGATAGAACCCTGGGTTTAGTTCCACTGAAAGAAGGGGCCCAGACCTTTGTGGTCAAAGGCACAGAAGCTGCATGGGCTGTTTGACCTCAGGTAGAGGAACTCACCACATGCACCAGAAGCATTTGGAGCAATACACAACTATCACAACAGGCCACGTTTCCAGGGGTGTGTGAAACATGTGCCCACTTCAGAGGACATTAATGTATCTGTTGATTCTAAGGAGGTCTCAGCTAGTCCTTCTTCACTGCCTTGTAGCACATTGTGAAAGCCCACAGGACTGCCCATGCTTCTTAAATTGTGTGTTTTGTCCATGGTCTTTGAAAATTCACCATCACCCCCGCCCAGAAGAGCATTACCAGTGAGGTGACTGCCTAAAGCCAACAGCAGGGGTTGTCTTGTCTTCCATTTATTGCCACAGGTGATTCTACACACTCAAGGGGGCATTTGTGGATGAACTGGACTTGCACAGACCATGCTAATTCATGAGGATTTGGGAGTTTGTATGTCTGAATGGCGTCAGAAAACTCAGAATCTGAGGTCCAGTCATCATTGGAAAATACATGGATGGCAAATACATTTTAGATTTCAAATGTACTCTAATACTCTAATGTAGCTTTCAGAACCATGTTAACATAAAGCCCATATGTGTGTACTGCTAGGGTAACATTCTTTACACAGCATTTATGACTGCATCTATATTTTAAAGCATGATGGGAAATTATTTACTTCCTCTGGTTCTCATTCCCATCAGTAGAAATGTGTGTGGAGATCCCAGCCATTCAAAGGATGTTGCATGAGATCCCAACAGACTCAATGGATGTTACACAAGAGCTACACAATGGAACCACCTCACAGAGGGCTGCACAAAACAAGGCCAGGGTGCTGCTTCATCTTAGTCCTCTCCTGAATTAATTTTTCTCTTTTTTTTTTTTTTTTAATGTTTCTCCTCCCACAGCTTTGCCCTCTTTGCTTTCTGAACAAGTGCTTAAACATTGCCTTTGGTACTGAAACTGGGCCCTGATGTTATGTGAAAAAGAAGGGGAACACTCTGAAAGAATAACCCAATTGTAGCACCAGAAAAATTAGAAATGCTTTCTGTTGTCATTCAGCAAAGCCATGTGTAGACAGCAAATTTTCACAGCTATTAAAAAAAAATGTGCTATTCAGTGCAACCTTGCCATCTGGCTTCAAGTGCTGGATTCCACTACAGTGTGCTTCTTGAGATTACACTCATCTGCCAGCCTCCCCCTCGCCTCCCAAAGCACTTAGGAAAACTCTTCTGGAAATAGAAAGTGAATTATTTTATTCCAATCACCATGCAGCTAACTATACATGGTAATTAAACGAGGAGACATTCTCCTTCTGCCATTGGAGGCAAAGGTTTTCTTACTAGTCATAAATAATGAGTGCTCATTGGGAAAATGGAGCTGCACAAATTGGGAAAATTTACTGAATAAACTGGTCTATGTTATCACACTGATGGCCAGGCAAAGATAATCACATATTAAAACAGAAAACAAAGGTAAAATATTCAAAGCTGAGGCTTCTTACACTATCTTTATTGGATGCAGTTGTTCCAGATGATCACAAGCATCCTTAAGCACAGGAGAGAGAGGGAACATTTACCTCTGATTTAAACAGCCATGAAGCCAGCACACTGCACTGGGAATGATTGTGGTTTGCTGGGAGACCTCAACTCCTATGGACAAGGGAGTAGCTTTAATAATCCCAATGGCCTCAGCAAACTTCAGTGCAAAAGTTTGCAGGATGAAGCCCTAGGAACTGGCAAGGTGTGGAGCTTTCCTCTGCAGTTCCCGTGGTGTGTCTGGGAAATACCAACATTCAGGCAGAGGAAAGGGCTCTTCCCTGTACCAAGCACCGCTGACTTCAGCTGGGGGAGACCTGCAGAATGCAAACCTCCCCAGGGGCACCCACTCCCTTGGCAGCTGCCCTCTCCTGTCTGCAGTCCCACATGACTCATGCTCTCCTCACGCCCTCTCTGCTGCCTCCTCGATACTCCCTCCAGGCTCCAGACAGTTTGCTGAGCTAGAAATTCCCATCAACACACCACGGTTCATGCAGTTCTGACCCCCAAACTGAAATTCCCAGATGGCTCAAGCTCTTGTTTTTTCTGATCTGAGGGTTTCGTTCCCTGATGACTCAAATGCACACAGTATTTTTTTTAGCATGCATTTAAAAAGCTTCGATAATTTTCATTCCCCTGCAGCTCCTGTCTCAATGTCAGGACTGCCAGCTGTAAATGACAAAAAACATCATAATACACATGCTCCTAGCTCTGTTCCAGTCTGTAGTCATGATGCTTACTTGAATAATTTAATGAACTTTTAATTTAGTGTTTTGGAGCCTTAGAATAAACCAAAGCTATGCTTCCAGGACCTTAAAAACTCAAACAAGCTCCAAACCAAAGAAACCAAAGATTCTGAAAAATTCCCAGGGCTCCTGGAGCTTAGCATTTGGTTAACCATTCAGTTAACAGGAAATTGGAAATTTCTCCTTAGTTCAGCTGCTTCCCATTCAAGCTTAAAACTACATAATAATTTGGGATCTCAACTTGAATCTAAAATTTGATGACTCCTCCTAGCTTTCTTGGTGGCCTTCCAAAGTTTTCTGGACCTAAAATTTCTTATGTATAGCTCCTAATGGAGGAATTCCTCACTGAGTCCTAAATTCTTGCTTGGGTTCTCAGTTGTCTCCAGTTATTGCTCCTGAGACTGAATTTATCTTATTTAATAAATAGAGGTCTCTACTGGCTTCTGCTCATTGGTTGATTTTCCTCAATAGCTGACACTCCCCCATGGTTTGGTACTCTACTTCCCAATCTGCCAAGTAATATATAACATGTTATTCATAACTCCATAAATGTGTTTTGATAGACCAGTTCAATGAATATCTTTGGTCCTGCTGATGTCACAGATCTTTTAGTTTGTCAGGCAAACAGTCTTCCATTTGCCAAGACTTCAAAGTTTAATGATTAAAAACACATTAGGAGAACTATACATCCTTGAATTATTTTTAAACTCCTCCTTTTCTGAAGGATACAAAATTTCATTAATTTACCAGCTGTAATTTTGGTCTTTGGCAAAATGAACTGCCCTATTGTGTCCATCTTGTTAGCTTGGTGTGTTTCTAACTCACTTTCAACATCAGACTCAATCACCCTTAGATTCTGAGTCTTCAAGATTATGCTAAGAAACCACCAACTTTCAAAGTCTGCAGAAGAGAAAGCCCAAGTCTGCTTGAGGTAGTAGGGCTGGAATTCCCCCTTTTCCAAACAATTTAGCTCCACCAGGCTTTACAGCTTCGTCCTCCAGCCCATGGCCTGACCTCAATCACTACCAAGCCCAGCAAAATGCAGTGACATGGAGTGGGGCCAGGCTACAGGCAGCAACGAGAATGAACAGCAAGGGGTATGACAAGCTGTGGCTCCTGCTGAAGCCTACCCCCACCACTTGTACAGCTGACACTTCTCAGTGTCCCTCAGCCAGCTGCCAGCACTGCTCTTTCCCTGATACCCCTGCCTACATGGCAGTGCTGGGCTAGAGCAGGAGCTAAGAGCAGAGACCAGACTGCTGCTAGCCCAAACTTGGCCCTAGTCTGGCACGCTGTGATTCACTCACACACTGTTGTTGCCTATTAATAATATACTTTTTCCAAGACACAGAAAATGAATTACTCATAGATAAGACACTGAAAATAAAGTCTTGTCAGCACTGTATATTTAGAAAGTGACTGGGGGACAAGTCCAGGTCAGTCCTCTATTCAACATGGAGTTAACACCTGAAAGGATTTGCTTGCTGCAGGGCACAGTACCCAGGAGTATTCATCACCTTTCCCTCTTGCCATACACCAGCTATCTGGACCCATGGCTGCACCTTCATATAAAATTCCATGACATGGAGAACAAAGTGGAGAGGTGAGAAACCAACACTTTTGGTGTTCTCATTCTGACCATGGATGGTGAGTTTCCTGCAGTAAGCCAGGAGTTTCAGAAGTTTACTGATGCTTCCCTGGACTCCTGCTCACCTCTCTTCCTTCCTTCATTGCTCTCATGTTCCTTCTCTCCTCCTCCAAGTGGACAGAGAGGGAAACAGGACTTCTGTATCTTCAGCACCAGACATCTACTGAACTGATTTTCCCCAAAGCTTATGTATGGGTTGAATTTCAAAAGCAGCACCTAAGGGGTTATTTTGTCTTCTCAGAGGACTCTAGAATGTCTATCAGAACTCTTGTCTGGGATCATGAGTCTACTTTCATCTCAAGGTGGGGAATTTTTCAAATTCACCTCTTCTTTACTAACTTTTGAATCATGCCAAGCTGCATCCAGTATGAAACAATTTCTGAACAGCCTCAGATCTGCGTAAAGTCTATGCATCAAGGCAAAGGGTATGTGAGCAAATGTAGTGCCCATACTGGTAGATCTTCTGGGCTGATGGTGCATTGAAATTGTGGTGGAGATGTGAAAGTATCAACTGGCCCTCTAGATTGCAACTGGGGACAAATTTCAAGTCAATATAGTAAAGTATTAATGCTATTGAACAAGGTATTTGTAGGACTTCAATGAAAAGTCCTTTCTAAGTGTTGTGTCTCTCCTGGGCCAGAAAGATGATCTCAAAATAAGAAAGGGAAAGAAAGGCAAAGAGGGCAATCAGGGAATAAAGAGCCCTTCTTCTGAGGGAAGACTTCAAGAGCCTTAGATGAGCAGGAGAACTCTGAGAAGAGGAACATTTATATATAAATGCAGAAGGTAAGTACCATGAAAGGGGAACATCTCTTTAGACTAAGTGGTAATGCTCCTCCCTTTGGCAGTAAGACCAGATCCCAAGTATCTCAGACTAGGCCAACATGATAGGATCAACTTCAGAGTAAATTTTGAGTCCAGATGTGCTGAGTGCTTGAGCCTCAGCTGAACCTGCAGGTATGAAGTGTGTCCTGCTTCTCCTCACTTCCCTGCCTGTCCATCCATCTCTGTGTATGGTAGATTTTGCCCACCAGCAGCAACCAACAGCTCTCTGCTCCTGACTTCTGGCCCTTCAGCATCCCATTTCTTTCCTTTAACATGAGTGATGGTGACTGATCATGACCTCACTAAGTCTGTATATCCTGAATAAACATATGGCTTCCAGACTAGCCAGTGCAGCCTGCTGTCTTGTGGCACTGGGGACAACTGATGACTCTGTTGCTTCAGCCCCAGGTGTAAATCCTGCTGACCCACCACATGTTGCAAAAACTAATGTTAAAAGGCTTTTTCTCAAACATCCCTTCACAAACAGTCAGGGTAGAGGGTGTTCTGCTCAGCTTTAAATAGCTTTACATCCATCCCATTGCATAGTTTCTCTTTGTACATGACAAGAGATTGGCAGTGTTTTGACATTATGGATTGTTATTGTGACAACATCTAAAAATGACAGCTTGGTTTGTATCCCAGACAATTTACAAACATTAATTGCAGGATCACACAAGAATCATGTGCTGTATTTACCAGAAAATGTGAAGAATCCTTCTAAGATCAACATGCTCTGAGTAACAGATTCCTCCAGAAACAACCACAGAATGCAATAAGAGGAGTGTTTCTGACAGAAGTGAAATCCCTGGCAATTATGCCCATAGAAAGTAATGGAGTGAGGCTGGGAAACTGTCTATTTATGAGTGAAGTGTCTTTCCTGTGACAGTGGGAGTACTGCAACTTAAAAATAAAAACTACGTACAGAAACACCTTACTGGAATGTATTTTAATTTAACTTCAACTAAATTGGGAATTAATTCCTGCTGCTTCTTTGATGTGGCAACAGGCAAGTGAAAGAATGTTCACAGTTTATGCATTTATCTCTGGGAGAGGCAGCCCTGAATTCCTTGTCAAAATAGTCTATTTTTGCAGTGGGAAATCCTTTTTCACTGCATTTTCTTTGCCTGAATTTTCTGCCCATGCTCAGAAAGATCTAACATTCATATAAATTAGAGGGGCTTTCACCTACCCATGGCCAGTTATATGTATGCATTTGCAATGCCAGCTCCAGATGTTGAGCCTGGGTGCTTTGGAAAGAAAGGAGATGCAAAGGAGATGCTTGTGAACTGACAGGGAGTGGATAGCCAGGGCAATCCCAAGCAGTAAGCAGTACTAGACACACAGACTTGTCCTAAGCAGATATGAGCTGCTTCTGTGACAGAATTATTATTGGAATCCTCACTAGAGAAGTTAAGACCTTGAGCTGCAAAAGTACTGAGACACCCACCTGCCTCTTCAGTACCATGGGCAATACCTTGGCACCTCAACATCCGAGCTCTTGTCAAATCCTGCAGGTGTCTGGATCCTTTAGATGTGGTGATGACCCTTACGTCCCTCACCTTGCTTCATTTCAGGTGACACAAGAGCACTTTCATGCAAAAGCCTTCCTAGAAGAAGCTCTAAGAAATTTATGGTGATTTCTGCATCCTCAGCCAGTGCATTCAGTCACATGAGCCATCCCTCCCTCTTTCATTTCTGCTTCACAGGGTGGAAAAGAGGGATATCCTATGCAAGCAGATGGCCAGGCTTAGATACAGAGGATTTCTGCCCTGGGAATTCAAGATGGGGGAGGAACCATCTTTGACTAAGTAAACCACAACATACACTCCCATCCCGCTTCTTGCTTCATTTTGCTTTTTTCTTAGGCAAACACTTTAGTCTGTTCCAAAAACTCTTCATTGCATGTGTGTGTCTCCTTTTTTACACAGGACACCAAGCACTGATTCATGACTCAAGTGTAAACAGGACAGACACTGTAGTGTTCCTGAATCAGCACCAATTTTCTTTGTTTTCATGTCATCCAAGGCACACACCTTAATTTTCACACCTGACATGACTTTAAATAGTGGTGTTCAGCTTTTCCATATACAGTGGCAGGGATTTTCCACAGTTACCTGCCCAGACCTCCACCCCACAAACAGTGCAATAACCTGCCCATATTTGTACATGCAAGATATTTTGGAAACATTGACCTTACCATGAGCACATGGCTCTGAGGGCTCCCCAAGCTGCTCCTGTTTTACCCAAAATTTCCTGGGGGCGCTGAGTGAGGAGCCAGCACGTGTGAACAGTCTGTTCCTCAGAAAGCCTTTATAACCATGCCCAGGTGTGACTGATACTCACCTGGAAAGATGATGTGGTCCCTTCACAGCAATGACCCAAATGTCCTGCCTTGAAGTAGCCCACCCAAGCCTCTTGGGCAGCAAGCACAAGAAACAGTTTTAGCACTTGCTCTCAGCTGTCAGCACTACTTCAAATTACCCAGGTTACTTCAGATTCAGATTGAACTTCTGTTCTGAGACAGAAAACAAGGTCACTTCAGATTTTACAACGCAGAATGGATTTTAACCTGTATTCTGAGACAGGGAAGGAGACACTTCGTTCAGTGTCTTCCTTTTCCATGTAAACCCCTCCCTCCATCCCAGCTGCTCCAATATTCTTTTTGTCTGAAAAATTCATACAGAGGGAGGGAATTTCAGGTTTCTGCTCAGTGGATTCTCAGTGACCTCCAGCTGCTCCCTGGTGTTTTGGTGAGAGGTGAGTGATTTTAGGGTACTAATTACTCCTCCTAAACTGGAGCTCCGTGCCGTGCTTCCGCAGGGGAGCACTGGGGCTGTGCTACAGCCCGGGGGACAGAGTGACAGGGGATGGCAGTTACAAACCTGTCCTTTCATCAAAGGTAGGACAAAAAAAAACCCCAAAACCAAACAGCAGGATAAAATAATTCTAGTGTTATTAACCCCGGCGATTAAAAGAGTGCACTAAGGCACTAAAGACGGGTGAGTGGCTGGAGTAGTTTCCTCCCCGCGCATCCCCTCCTGGCCGCGGTGGCAGCTCCGAGCGCCCTCGTGTGCCGGGCTCGCCCCGCGCTCCGAGCCCCGAGCCCCGCTCCCCCGAGCCCCGGCCCTTCCGCGGGGGTGCCCTGCCGAGAGCAGAGCCCCGCTCAGCAATCCCGCTGGGCGGGATTGGCATCCAAGCCCTTTTCCCTGCCAGAAGGGGCACCAGCAGCTCGCCCGCCCCATCTCGGTTGATCTGTGTCTGAGAAAGGAAAATGGAATTTAAAAAGGATAAAGGCGAAATAAAGCAGTAATAAAGCCACCTCTGCTTTCAGGGTGAAGGAAGAAATCAGAGAGCATCTGCTTGCAAACGCCTCTCCCGGTGCTGTGAAGCTGGGCTTAAACGATTCATTTAGTTAGAATAAAATTCAGTTTCATTCACACCTCCACCCCAGTCTTCTCAGTGCCGGTGGACTTATTTGCAGAATAAGAATACAGGCTGTGATTATTTTTCTTAGGTTTGTTTGAATTTTTTCACCTTGAGGAAGGTTTCTGCCATTGATCATAGACCTGCCAACACACCCGTCCAGCAAAGAAAGGTATGGATTTTTGTTCTTATTAGCAGCTTTCATATTAAAATCACAGCAAAGCAAACAACAACCCCAGATATGAAATATAAATAACAAACAATGCCCAGATTGGAAACTTTCTAGAGATTACATTAGACCCTGGCAGGGCCCCTGACTCTGTCAAAGAAGTGTTATCTTGAGATTGTCAATGCATGCTTCAGGGTAAGAGTGACTTTGTCCCCAGAGACCCAAGGGAACATAACAAGTGACATCAGTCATATTTTGGAGACTGCAGAGCCTAGTGTCACTAAATGTCAACTAAATCTCTGTACATGGCTCTCTTCAAAGAGTCATTCCTGAAGTGCTGAAAGGTGAGAGGGGCTAAACTAAACCAGTTAAAGAAACATTTACTGAGTACGGGAAGGACACGATGATGGACAGACCAGGTACATACCTATTTTGTTTTCCTTCAGTTTCCATCATGACCAAAGTGGGTGGGAAAAAATGTCCCTTTACCAGAGGTAGGACATCAACTGACGAAAGGCAGGAGGCTTATGCCAAAGCAATGGCCATTTCTTTTTCCCCTAGAGTTGATGTTCTGTCTGCTCCACCTCAGCATTCCTCATGAGCCAGAGACAACACACCAGAGACAACACACCAGTCTGCCCAAACACAAAAATAAGGCACCAGACAGACTTCTTTGGGAAAAGCAATGTTACATGTGAAAGAGGAATTGCAACTGGAATTTACAGGAATGCTAGCAGTCATGTCATCAGGTCACATCCTGATCCTACTCACTTAGCTGTAAATAAAGAGCAGTCCTGGGGATATGCCAGCTATGGAGCTCCTTATTAGGCCCTTTATTCGTAAATCTGATCTCTTCAGAAATAATTAAGTGGAGCGACATTTTATGGTATTGAAAACAAACTTTTGTATTTTCTTGGTGAAACCACTGTTTTTCCTTTTGCAGAAACTGACTCATGTAAAAAGTATCCACAAAGGAACCATGCGAATATAGTCAGGGATACAAATAGACTGGGCTTTGTCAATCGGCCCCCTGCCACTTTACAGGCAGGACAAAATTCTGCTTTAGAGCAAAGCAATTGCATAGTTTTGAGCACCATGGAGGGATGGAAGCAGAGGTGCTCCTGCAGCTCTAGCTGAAGCAATTAATGAAACAAGCCCTTATTCTCTGCCCCTGCACTGGGGGTTACCATTTCCACATCAGGGTCTGGTTGGGTGAAGGGTCAGCACATCCCGAAAAATCACCAGCTCAGCTCAATTACACTAAAGTGACTTAGCTGACTTTGCACTGAGCTGATTAACACCAGGTCTGTTCATTTTGCTCAGCTGAGGGCATGGCAATCCCCCACCCAAAGGCACTGGCAGAAAGGAGGTAGGCAGTAATATCTAAGTTCAGGAAAGCCCCTTTTCGAAAAAAAGGGTGAAAGCTCACATCGTGAATGTGAGCTTTAAGGAAAGAATTTGCACACAGCATCCTTATCTGGGATCTGAGTTCAAGGCTGTTTTATCTCGGGTGTTGGTTCAGTTGGGTGAGGAGATAAGTGCAAGCTGAGAAATTTGAATCTGGACCAAATTTCTCCATGATTTGAAAGTATTTGGTTCCATCATTTTGGAAAGGGCCTGTCACTAGGTCTTTAAAGCTTAGCCGCAGATACAGACATACTAAAAACAGAAATAAACATTAGGAAGTCACAGTAGCTGCATCCATCTGAACCCCCCTACACTGTACAGAGTCACTAATTTATAAAGAAAGAAGGAATAATAAAGCATAAACAATAACTGAAACACATCCAACATTTCAATCAGCACAGTGCACACATTGCATAGCTGCTATAAATACATTCTGCTAACGCAGGAAGCTTGGGGCAAAAACAAAAGCATAGGCAATCAGCTGCACTTGTTGCAACTACAAGACATTTGACAAAATATTGCTTGATATTTGAAAGAGTATAAAAGAAGATCTCCATCAAAACTGTTTGTTTAGTATAATGACTATCTATCTATCTATCTATCTATCTATCTATCTATGCCTGTGGTGACATCACATCATTAGGTATAAACTACAGATTATAGGCAACTTCAGGCAACTCAAGAGACAACAGAACTGGGCTAAAAAGTAGAAAACACAGAGAGAAATGAAAGCCCTATTTAGTCTGTACACACTGTGAAAATAAAAGATAGGTCTGACATTTGAAGTCATCATTTCAAAGGGCCCTTCCTACTACATTCATAGAAAATTTGGCTTCTTGTGATAAACACCTGAGAAGTTTGGCCTCAACCTGCAAATGTTAATCAAGGGCAAAAAAATTTTTAAACATAGAGTTTGTTCCTGAGCCTGCTGAATTCCATGGAAGGGTTTATCAACATAGTCTGGCTTTTGTTCAGGCTTAGAGTCATTATTACAATTACTGACAAGAATGTAATACCACAAAGCAAAGTTTTGCAAGTGAACAAGTGCTGCTAATCTTTTTCCTGCATCTCAGCCCTGATTCTTCTTCTAGGGATAACTTTGCTAGCCAGTCATCCTGTTTCTCTTGTTTGACAAAAAAGTCAACTATTGGACATACTCCATATTACACTCGTTATTATGTTCATTTTACACATCTATTGGCGTCATCCAAACTCAGTAGGCAAGCATTTGGCTTCATTTTAAGAAATGTTAAAGTGTTAAAATTCAGCTGAAACTGAAACTATCCAGACTGTTTATTTTTTGACACTTCGACAGCGGGTAAAAATGTGGATTGCAGCGAAATAGCAAAATGGAAGACTTAGGAGAGGAATACAGTAGCAAACCCAGCTAATCTCCGGTATTACAATCTTCCCAGGACCATAATATTTCAGGATCTCATGAGCTTTAAATAATTTATCCTACATTCCTAGGAGCTAGGTGAATAAAGGATCTGTAAGTGTCAGGCATTGCCCAGCATGTTTGTGGTTGAAGCTTGGTCTCCAGAGCCCTCAAGCAAGGCTCTCATTTTAGACTGTGCAGTGAGGATCCTGGAAGAAGTGAAGGCTGTGCCTCACTGCTTATTTTTACTTTAGGTTAAAGCCAGAGGAGACAGAGCTTGCAAGGTAGGACATGACCAAGGCCAGGAGGGCAGGAATTATGGAAAAAGAATTATTGGAAAACTTAGAGAAAATCTAGCACAAGTATGCAATATTTTTCCTTCTGTTTTCCTTGCCTGCATTTGAAGCAGGGTTGAGTGTTTTGTTTCTCTGTGTGTTGAGCTCTCCCCATGCTGTACTTTCCTCTACAATGATTTACAAACTGCTCTCCTCTGCTTCATTCTCCTTCTCAGGGAGATTGCCAGTCCTGTCAGCATTATCCCCTGACACTTTGGTCCAGAAATATTTCAGGATCAGACATGCTTTCCTTGCTTTTGCTGCCTATATTTCTGGAAGGTCCATCAACCAGACAATGCTTTGCACTTGATGGTCTGATGCCAGTGCTGGACAGGGATGAGTTAGCAGCCACTTAGTCTGCAGAGTACAGTACCAACCTCACTCTACAAACAGTAGCAAACCTAAAAATCCAGGGAAATGGGAAGCCTCTTGAAGTGCAAACCATTCCCTTATTCAGACCTTCTGGCTGTAGCTGCTGATGGAAAGGAATTTGCAGCAGGAATTGCAGATCAACCTAAATCTCCAACTAAATATAGTCGTGCACTGGTTGGGGGAAGGAGAGGAAATATAGCAGGGAGAAGGAGAGCCAGGAGTACTCTTAGGACACAAAACCCATGCTGAGAGCAGCTAGGTATAATTAATTAATGATGAAATTTAATAGTGGGGTTTATGTGTTTAGATTCTCTCTAAGTAAAGTTGAAACATGAGGGATTCTGTATCCAAAAGACCTGCTACATAGCTGTGCATGTTACAAAAAGAAAACACGTGTAAGTACCAAATATTACTCATTGAACAAAAATAAAGTGAATGAGTCATATAAAACAACTCTATAAACAAAAGTTACAAAATGCCTGGGAAAACTTAACTAATTCAATTGCTAGGCATTATGTTCCACTCATGGTATTCCTCTAGCAGGCCTGAAAAACTTAGGGATGCCAAGGGGACCTTAGTGCAAACTGCAGAGGGGGAGCATGAAGTGTAAGGGCTGAGTATGCATGAGAGTGTCATCTTTTCACCAGAGAACATGGAACAGCTGAACAATGTGGTTTCAGCTCTCTCCTCTCTTAGACAAACTTGCTTTGCAAGGAGGTGTAGCCAAAATCATGGATTTCCTGCAGATCTTGGGCAGGAACAGGCTCAGGGGAAGATTGGAGAACATGGGATTTTCATTTTCGCTTGTGTCAAAAGAATCAGGAACATAAAAACTGATTTCATTTCAGCAGAATAGCAGAGTATCAACAGAAATTCTTCTGCAAAGATGTGATTTATGACTGATGTTCTTCTTGACAGGACTCAGCTCTGTCTAATCCTATGCATGATTTGAAGCTACTTCCAGTGTCAGTGCAGGGTTTGGAGAGTGCTCAGGGGCTAGCAAAGGTCTCAATCAAGCTTGAACCCAGGAGGGCAGAGTTTCAGGATTGGAAGACCTCCAGACTCTCAAAGTTTTTCACTGTCTCTCTTAAGGTATCTACATGTATCTTCTCCCCTCTATTGTGACTTCACCAGCCCTCTAAAGCTACCATGTCCTCCTCGATTGTGGCAGATTCATTCTGTGAGAGGTTTTACTAGAGCTGCTGGGTAGAGCACTGAAGTCCAAAGAGTTTCTGCAATGCAAACCTTGCCTTGACTTAGCATAAGAGCTAAGAGCTAAGAGGTACTTCCATCTCTACCATTTCCATGTCCATTTACAACATGGGAAAGCTCCCTCAGAACTCTTGTGAAGTCTAGGAGACTTAAGAGTGAATTTTGAAGGTTCAAGCCAGTAGGGCTGGGTTGAACTTGGAACTAGTCTGACTTGTACATCAGTGTTTCAGCTTATCTTCTGCACTTCACACAACATAACATAAACCCTCACACCAGTGAGATATGTGGTTAGAATTACACTGGAATTGAGACTGTCTAAATTTAAAGTGTCAGAAACTGCAAGTCTAAGGTTCTACTTTACTCAAGTAATTTTGCTGGCAATGTGATGCTCAGTATCTGCTACTGCAGACTGCTTAATGTGACGCTCAGCTTGACGCAGTGCTATGAAATATAGCAAAGGTGACAAAGTTATCTCTGCCCTTGTTTATTGCCTGAATTCAGTTCCAGTGTTTATAAGACAAAGAACAGTATTCCAAAAGCAGGGGGGGAAAAGATATTTAATTCAGTAGTGCATATGAATAATACTTGAAAAGACAAATAGTGTTTGGTTTAGTTAATATATTGCTCATTAGTGAACCACAATACAGACATTTTTTAAAAGACTGCAATCACCATGACAACCTGATAACATTTAGCCACATCATTTCCGAATATGATTATCCTCCTTAAAAACTTTTCTTTTTTATGAAAACAGAGGGCAGATTTCAAGTCTGTGGTCTGTTCTTAAGATAACCTGTAAGTTCCCGCTTTAAAAAGTATTGCAATTCAGTGGAAAAATGCAAGGAGAACTAAAAGATATACCTGGAAGAGAGGGAATATGTACTAAAATAGTAATCCCAAATTCAAGGAAAACCATGCTGATCTACCCTGTAAAATCCATACAGAGGCAGTGATTTGCACATATAATTTAAACTTTATGTGTTAACTTTAATAGGATCTTTATCACGGTGTCGCGATCCCACAATGGAATGAGGGATCAGCACCAACCAGGCAGATGCCACTGCAGGACAAAAGGAGGTGGAGTCCAAGACCTTTGGGGACACTCTCCTTGCAGTCCTTCAGTGGTACAGCAGGGAAACCAATTGCTAGTTCAGACCTGAAAGACCTTCTGAGCAGGACTGTCTGGTCTTTAGACTGACTTATCCCTGAAACTCTGAAAATACTTGAAATGCCTCAGGGTGCTGGGCAACAGATCATGCTGGGGGTGCAAAATGTGTTGTTATAATGGAAAGAGTGGGGGGGATGTTTGCTCTTTCTGCTGTGGGCTGTAGCTGCTCCTGGCAATGGTCACACTGGTACACAAGGCAGGGCAGCTGTGGGTCAGTGTGTGCAATGCTAACGCAACACAGGCAGGCCAGCCCCCCGCCCTTCCCTCCTGGGATGAAGGGAGGTCATGCTTCCCTGTTTTCCTGAGAACATTACCTACTTCATTTTCTGAAGCAATCTACTTCAAGAGCACAGTAGCCCACGTCCGCTTGCAGCTAACGTAGCAAAATGATGTGGCTTGATAAATAGGTTGAATTTTATCGGTAACCTCTGCTGTCTTACACTGATTTACTATCATCATCTCAGGCACTGCCAAATTATTATTTTATTGGGAAGGAAAATAGAGGTACCACAAAGTGACACTTATTCCTAAGACGAATTTGGCAGGCGGCCGTGATAAGAAGGACTCAGTGGCCTGAGTGTGATCCTCCCAGTGGGACTGCTGCATTGTGAGGATTCCCTTACTAGGATACAGCGGGAATGGAGCCTGAAGCCCCCTTTGGCAGGCATCCATGGCATCTCATTAGGCTAACACTTTTTGGAGAAAACATTTGCAAGCTTCAAATGTGTGTAAACTTGCAATCGGCCACGTAATTAATTGTGATTTCCCGACAGAAATTGTTACAATTAGTTGGTTAAGCACTTCTGCTTCTGGTCCAGGCAAGATGACTGCCGGCAAGTCAGGAATTTGCAGAAAGCCAAGGCGAAAGTGTGCAAAGGCTGTCAAAATAAATTTGGTCTGGGAGTCTGAATTAATTGAATTAATAGTCATAAGGGAAATAATGTATTTTTATTGTTCAGATGAATATAGATAGAGGACCCAAACCCATTACTTGAATTCAGAAAGCTTTGGATTTAGGGATTTGGCTTGATTTATGAAGACATTGGACCATTTGTCTTAAATATATTTGATACTGAAATTTTGCACCATTATTTCTGACTTCTCCTATACCTCACTGGGCAAAAAATACCCCCAGACCTCGTTTTCATGGGAACCCAGGGTGTGATTCCCCCTTGAAGTCAGTCGACATTGGTGCAGGGCTGAGCAGCCGCTCCAAACTGCTAGCCTGCTTCATGCCTTCCCTGGTTCCTGGCTTTACTCAAGAATGTGTGGGATGAGGAGACTTCATAAGGACTATTAATAATGGAGGTGATATATAAGACCTTCACCATTATTATCCTGACTGCAAAACAATCAGGTAAAGAGCCTGAACATTAAAGGAAAGCAGGCAAATGGTCTTGAGCATGACAGTGTTGCCAGGGTTCAGGCTGAGAAGGGTCTTTGGGGAGCCCAGTCTGAAAAGCACAGATCTCCAAGAGGTTTGGTGGGTATTCTGCAGAACTGCAGATGTCTTGTGGGTGCTGGCCATTGCTCCCAGACTGATCACTGCTTGCAAGACTGTTTAGCACATAGCCAGCCCACCAGCTTTCTGTGACAGGAAGAAAAGACCTGCAAATCCTCCTCTTACTGCTGCATATGCTTTGCGGAGAAAGCGTGGCTCTGCTCAGATGGCTGTTGTTCAAACACAGGAGCACTTTTGGCACAGGGAGCATTTGGAGACCCCTGGCCTCCAGGTTAGCTTCAGGGAATACACCACTAAAGGCTACAGACCTCCAGGTTTTATTGGTGTGCCCACAGGTGTTCTCAGTGGGATCACACTGCAATATGAGCACAGTTAAGCCACAGCATGGTGTTTGTCAGAGACCGTGGCAGAAGGCAAGCAGCAAACAAGGTGCTGTTTCCACTCCAGCCTCCTTGCAGGCCCTGGCAGGCTGCTGAAGTGCATTTCCTGCCCAGCACTGCTGGCAGTGGGATGGTATTTGGGAGTGTGTGATCCAAGGCAACGCAGTGCCGCACCAGGCACCAGCCTCCTACCTTTCAAAGAGATGCTGAGCTCCACTTGGCCCTCTGAACAGTGGGAGTAGGAAAAAGGGCTGAGCTTTCTTATCTCTTATTTCATAATTTTATTGAAATATTGTGGCTGATTAAGTACTTGAGAATGACTCTTCATGCAATTTTGGTTTTGCAAGCTCCTTAGGGGCAAGTCCTTGTAAGCCTGTGTTCTCTATTTCAGTATGAATAAAGGGGGCTATTTTAAACTGGCCTTTAGGAATTACAATTATGAAAACCCCATAAAATTATTCCAAATTCCCCTCCACACACTCTTAATGCTGTCACACTAGCCTTCTTCTCTTTTTAAATTGTAAAAGTCTTTGTTCCTTAGCTAAGGACAAGGATCCAGCCCAGAATTACATGTTTCATAGCAGTTATAAGCTCCTCAAGACAAGTGGCTCTAATGGAAACAAAAACAACTCTGTAATGGTAGCAGGTGCAAAATGAAACAGTACATTAAAAATAGCCTGGCTGCATTCTCCAGTGGCATGAGTTCTACATGCATATCACTCCAAAATAATCCATTTATCCTTTCTCCCCATGGTTGCAGAAGCCAGCCCGTGCTGTGAATCCTGAGGCTCTGCAGGCACGGCAGTGAGAACTGAAGCAAAACCACAGCTCACCAGCCAGGCGCTCCCCTCTGCCTTCCTTTTAGCATCAGAACATTTTCCCTGGCTTCTTCCTGCTGCAGGTGGGGAAAACACTTTGACAAGCCAATGCGTCTCTTCAGCCTCTGATAAGTGCTGACTTTATTCCTAGGAGTATGAGGTTAAGTTAATTTGCGTTTTGCTAAGCATGAATTTGGCTCTGGAACAGATTCTGTTGCAGTGTTTAGTGATCACAAGCCACTGTGGAGTTTTGAGAGCTGAGCAGTTTTCTGTGGAAAAAGAAGCATATTTTTCCTTTAAATTGCCAGGATTTCAGGAGCAGAACTCGGCCTACACAGACTCCACCCTACGTTTCTGCAACTTCTGCCTGACATTTCTTCTCTGGATCCAAACCTTCACTCCATCCTAGGCTTTCTTTCTTTTCATTAGGACTGATTTTTGGTGTCATCTGGTGACCTCACAGGATATATTTCAAGAATTCCTCTCCATGTTAGCATTTGCCAGTCAGATATTTGACCCAGCTGACTCAAAAGCAACAATGAACATAAATGCTGCCATGGTGTTAAAATCATGGAAAACAGTCTTGGAGCCTATGGATGCATTTTGTGGGCAATCACCCAGCTTCATCCAAATGAAGCTTTTGTTTGCCCTCTTCTTTGCTGATGGCTCCTCTGGGTGTTGCTTGACTGCAAGAATATTCATTTTGCTAACGAGTGGAAACATTCGAATCAAAAATTTCCAGGCAAAATTAAAACTTCCAAGTAGTTCATCCTCATGCTAGTTGTTAGGCAATGGGAAGAGCTAAAAAATACCATTTTAATATTGTTAATAAAAGCAGCCTTTGGAAGTTGAGTTGTTGATTGCTCATATTCATTCTTTTTCCCCTGGGTTGGCTCTCATGCCAGATTTGTTGATCTCAGCAGACAAGGTTGTAATACCAGAGAAGACTCAGAGCAGACAAACTGAACCACAGCCCCAGTAATTTTAGTGGGGGCAGGGTTTGTCTGTGGACTTCCTCCTACAATCCAGCTTGTGTCTGCTGCTCAGTACAACGTCTGTCAGGCCATGTATTCAGAGGATGTCAATGAAGTTCATCTGCTGACGGCTGAACATTATTTTATCTAGATAAATGTTTCACAGGGCATTTTCCAGCAGCTTCTGAGCTGCAGTCAGTGAGCCCAGAGATATGAGGCCCTTACTGCAGTTGGTTTATATCACCCATCATAAATCAACTCTTCAGTGTAACTCAGTTTGTCACAGCTTAGTGTGGTCATGTTATGCAGACCTGAGTGACTTGCCAACACAGGGACTCACCCATGAGAATGCAGATGTCCTGGGTGCTTGGGGACCTGCTCCTGTCCCTGTCCCAAGGGTGCATACAGCAGAGATGATGTCCTGGACAGCGTGAGCAAGTCACTTGTGGAGCTCCATGAGGGGACACTTTCACCTGCAAAGGTTTAGCCATAAAGAGCAAAAATTTGCCTGAAATAATATTGGCCTTTTAAAATCAAACATGCCAGGACCCACAGGAAGGCTTGTTGGACTCTCCAGTAATCGACTCTCTTCTGTGTGGGGCTGCTCTCTTCTGATGGCTGGACTTTGCCCAGTGAATTTGATGTTTATGATACTCTACAGCAGAGAGGAGAAAAAGATTTGCCTGCCCACCTGCTATGGTCAGCCAAGCTCACCTGCAATGCATGTTTTTCAAATGCTCAGGAACACCCCAGAGTCCCAATTGGGAATTACATTGACAGAGTCAGTCTCGTCCATCAGCATTTGCAGCCTTCTAGAGGCACCAGCAAATGACTGGGGACGCTGGCCAGCATTTGGTTAGCCAGGCTTTATTGGCAGATGGTTAACATAGCATAGCCCTTCCCCATGGCTGAAGAGTTCTGTCAGCTTGGAGGCCTTGCTCATATTCCAAATCCATGCTCTGTTTATATTTTCCTTGTCCTGAACAAAAATTGGCCCCATTGTGTGGGAGCAACACTGGAAAAGAAAAACAAGAAACATCCACTGAGGGAAAATGGATATTGTGGGAGCTGAGGAAATGCACATACTTTGCTGATTCCATTTTCTGATGATGTCAGAGTCAAAGAATATCTCTTAAAAAAAACCCTCGGCAACTTGGAATCAAAAGCTCTGTTCATCACAGTCTCTTGTTAAAAGAAGAAATGTAAACACTCTCCCTTGCCACCCCCCTCCTCCCCCCCCAACCTCCAAGAAATTAAATCTGGCTCCATTTGGATGGGCCCTCAGATGGAATCAAGAGCTTGTCTCCAGGGAGGGAGGCGTTAATGTACCGGGGGAGGGATGGAGCGGGGGGGACAGGAAAATTTGATTGTGCTATGTGAAATGCAGGGATTCAAGCTGCTGCTTCTCATGGAGGCTGAAGAAGGGCAGCCTGACACTTTACAGATTGGGTGTAATACACAGGAAATTTGTCCTTTCTGCCAGAGCAGTCTAGGGATAGGGCTACCCACACCCCTCCCCAGCCACTTTGCTTGGCTGGTAAAAGCTCAGGAGAAAAGGGTTAAATAAATGTTTGTGATATGATAAGGTGCTTGTTTATTCAAGGGATGACAGATTATTGGCTCCCAAGGCAGGGTTGAAAAATAGTACAAAGGAGCTGGCGTTCCCTTCACTGATGTGATTTCCTCCTAAGGTTTTGCTCTTTGGTAGGAACAATATGCGCTGGGAATTAAGAGGGATGACTTTATTTCAGACTGGAACAGACAGACTAAGAGCTGTTTTCTGGAGTCACTGACTCTGTTTTTGTTTTCATGGGTTGCTTTTTTTCTTTTAGTTTTTTTTTTTTTTCTTTCAGCTGAATAACTTCTCCCAAACTCTTTGGAAATGGGGTTATCTCTGATCCAGGAGGAACACCCAGCATGGCAAGCTGACTAGAGCACTTCAGATTAGGGGTTTGACCCTTTTACTTTGTACATAATTTTCTATTTTATCACTACGTCTCTAAAGCTAGCTCCTGCTTCACTGCCCTTGGATCAGAGCTCAGGTCCTTGCCGAGGGCTGCACATAAGTCAATAAAAGCTGGGCATTACAGCAGAGCTGACGGCTTCTAGAGGACTACATTCACGTCTTGCAGACCAAATTCTCCTTTTACAAAAACGCTGGTGAAATCCAGAGCAGCCTTCTTTTATTCAAGTGCACTGGACAGGCACTGAGCTCAGGGTGCACCTGGCCAGGTGCCTTTGTGACTGTACCTCTGGGAGTGATGCTGTGTTGGGAATGTGGGGCCAGGCCCTTCAGTTAACCCTGAAGACTGGAGCTTTGAGCAGATCCTGGACACATTTTATAGATAAAGATAGAAAAGGTGCCACTTTGTGCCCCACTTTTAGATGCTCTAAAATTGCCTTTTATTGCTCCTCAGGTATGGGCTGATGTGAGCTATCCCCTAATAAACAAAATGTGTTTTTCTGAGGGGCTGGGGAAGATGTCAGGGAGAGGGCACTGCGCAGGGTCGGGGGTCTTCCTTTCTGACCGTGTCACTGCCTGGGGCCAGCGGTGATGGCAGCAAAGGCCTGACCGCTGTGACAGCTTCTGCACACCAGGAAGAGGTGGGGATTTGGGTGACACCAAGTGTTTCCCGTCACTTGTGTCACCCCGAAAGCGATTCGCCGGCCAAATGCCCGCAGCAACGGGGTGACACTCCATCAGCGCCATCGGCCGGGAGCGCTCTTCACATCGAAACTTCACATTATTAGGACAAACACACATTGTCTTGTCACAACACATCAAAAGGCGACGGGAGGGCTCCTGAGCAGCGCGAGACGTGTGTGACAGCTCGTCGGCAGGGACGGCAGCGGCGGGGATGTGGCTGTGCTGACACCAGCGCCCGGGCTGTCACCCGGAGGCGCAGCAGCGATGCTCGAGCCGCACCGAGCCGGCCGAGTCAGCGCGCCAGCGGCACCTCGTCTGGAAAGGCGGGCAGCAGTTCCCATGATCCTGGAGTAAATGACAGTTAAGCCACACATTTGTTTTCAATGCTTGGATCTGGCACTGGATTCCTTTTTGAATGAAAACTATGCCAAACATATTTTATAATTTTTTTTCCTCAAGCAAATATGTGAGCAATCCAGCAGCGGAGTGCCAGAAACATTTGCTTTCCTTCCTAAGAAGTGGGGTAAAGGAAAAAAAAAAAACCACCAACCACACACGCACACAACACATTTTATTTAAAGGCTTAAAAAAGGCTAAGTCACTTTAAACACTGGTAGGACTGGGCTATTAAACTCTGCTCCTGTGTGTGTGTGTGCATGTGCAAGGGCACAGTAAAAATCCATGTGTTGGGGTATGCATGGAAAGACTTTAATGCTGCCTGGTACTTTCAGGTACTGTGCTGCCTTGCAAACAACTATACATGCATAAAATTAATGAAAACTTTTTAAAAAAGGTCTGAATCAAAGCTCGAGGCCAGAATTTGGCTCTTGGAATGAGAGCTCTGACTCATTTCATGGGTAAGCCCAGGAGTAAGCCATGGAGCTAGCAGATCCACATGTGTCTTCAGTGCTGCAACAGCGTGGGCCCAAGCGGCAAAAACACAGCTCCTAAAATCCTTGGAGCCGTACACAATCATGGCAAACAAAGATCAAGCAGAGGTGCAGGCTGCACTAGAAGGTGGATTAGTGTTCAAAGGCCGAGTCAAAGGAGAAAGGAGATAAGGTAAACGGTGTCATACCAAAGACAGCTATTAAATGTAGTGGTAATCTGCTGAGCCACAGCCAAACAGAGCCTTTTCGCCTTGTTGGACATGAATAACTCAGGGACAGATGGGAATGGGGGGGGAGGGGGTGGATAGGGTATGGAGGGATGAAGGTCTGTCTGAAAGCTCGTTCCTCAGCATTTCTAGGCACACAAAGTCTCCTTCTCCTCTACCCTGACTGGTCCTGGTGGAGCTGCTGTGGTACCTAAATCCCCCACCTTGCAGGAGGTTTAGCTGAGCACCTAATTTGGAAAGCACTCACCATTCCCTGGTCACTCATGTATGGTGTGTGGGCACATTTCCAGCCCAAAAGCCCAGAGACAAGGGGTCTGTAAGTCTTGTTTCCCCTACAGCTCCTCACTGTAGCCTCTGCAAATGTAACTTTTCTGTTCCTAACAGCATTTAGTCATGAATGGTTAAATAATTTGTACTGGCTTAAATCTCCTTTGATCCTCCTATTAAGATATTTCTTCTCAATTAGTGTTCAGTTTTTAATATCTTAAAAAGAAACTCTTTGTTTCTTTCTGCTACAATATTTTATTAGCCTCTGTTTGGATCTTGTTTCTTTGTGCAACCTTAATAGCTCTTATGATGTCAGCTGTTACATGTCTGAATGGTATTTTATTTCCAGTCTCTCAATGTCTCTATACCTTCTCCTATCCTGCTACAACATTTACTAGGACTAGGAGGCCAGATCATCCTAAACCCAAGTCCTGCGCTTAATCCCATGTCAATAGAAAGGCATCAGAATTATTTTATCTATACAAGAGCATCACATAGCCTTTGAAATGCCACCTGCCCCCCTTCCTCCATGCCCATGATAGTTCCATGGGCAGTTTACTGTCTGGTGTGCTGTGGGTCAAGTGTTTAGGAAGGAACGTTGCCTACATATCCCAGAGGATTGTGTTTGGCAGTTTAGAGCAGGTATTTCTAAGGTCTTTTAGAGAGTTATGCCTACTGCTCTAAAACTGAGTGGTGGTAATGTTTCCCTAGTTGTGGTGCAGTCCTGTCCTTTTCTGTGGAGTGGAATCAGTTCACACCAGAGGCTGAACTGATTTGAACAAACATTGTAAAATATCCAGCTCTGCAATGTGTCAGTAATCTCTGCCAATAGAAATATTCTTACATACATCCTTCAGTCCTTCATCTGCCATTAATGTTTATCCACAAAAAAAAGAGAAGCAGGGGGGTTTGGAATTTTATTACATGCACATGCTCCTTCCCCAACCTATGTGAACAAATTATCCCAACCCAGAAAGTAACAGCTCAGGATGCACATAATTTCTCCTGTACATGGAGAAAAATAGCGTATCAATGGGATTGCATATTTTTAGTTCCAGCTTTTGTTTTCAGGATGCTCTTTCAATTTGTGGGTCAGGTTAAGTCAAATATTTCCATTCAGTGCTTCACAGAGAACAGACACCCCTCTGGCTGCTCAGCCATTTCTCTTTTTGGACATGAAGTTGGTCTTCCACCAAGCCTGGGTAACAGGTTAACAGAAAGTCAGGGGAAGGTCTTGTAGGATGCAATAATTCTTTGCTAAGAGACTCTGTGGAACCAGAGGAGAAGGAGGTTATGTCCCCAGGCTGTGTCTTTGCACCGTCCTCAGTCCCTGCTGGGGGGGACCATTGGCCAAGGCTGAGCTGCCTTTCAGTGCTGGCTGGATCCTGAAACCAAAACCTTGCTTGCCAGGTTTGCACAGACCAAAGAACATGCTGGGCTATAAGCCCCAGCACCCAGCCACGTCCAGGGCTGTTTCATTACATAGGGGAAGGAATCAAGGGACCTCTTGACCCAGTCAGCCACCATGTCTCCAGCTCTCATCCCCACATGCCAATTTTTGCAGCCCCAAGCCCAGTTTCACCACCATCCTGCACCAAAACAGTGCCACTGAGTGTGGCATATGCCTTGTTTGCCCCTGCCCAACATGGCACACAGTCAGTACATTCTTTCTTTGCCTCGATCACTGCCATGACTCACAGACTTTCCTCCTCCCTTGTAGTCCCACCCAAGGGATCACATGCTGCAAGCGATGATAATGTGGTTGCTGATGCAGTTCTGTGATGATAGGGATCACAGCCAGTGAGAATTTGATTACAGCCTTTTGAAGATGAGGCAAAGGCTGCTGTTTACCTCATCCCCCAGCTGCCAACAGCCACACGGCTTCCTGGCACTGCCTCTGGGGTGATGCACAGCCTCCACTTCCCCAGCACCTCTTTGTCCCTCTGAGGTGTCATTTTGTCCAGCACAGGGGTAATTCCTTCAGTTACAGGGAAGCAATCAATCACATAGGCATACTCCCTAGCCTGGTGGCTCTAGCCTGTCTGGGAGCACCCTCAGTTCCTCCTTCCTGCTCCCTGCCAGATACAGACAGCGCTGCAGGAGAACTAATGATGTTGCAGCAGCCCCAACTTCTGGAATTTCCTGGCTTTTCATAATCTTAACATCTCATTAGCGTTTATTTGCAGATGCATATCCTTGTTCTCTTTTCACACAGGCTGCTGTAAATCACTGCTGACTCTGCTGCAAGCACTGCCATCACCTCAGAAAGGAAAGGCCAGTTCCCAGAGGCAGAGGGAAGGCTGCAGAAGCAGTGTCTTCATCGCCACAGCCTGAGCCTCCAAGCTAACTGTGCCATCTCCAGAGGCCAAAGACAAAGCCAGTTCCTCATCTGAACTTTCCTTTCATCACCTTGTCAAGCACTGGAACAGGCTGCACAGGGAGGTGGTTGAGTCACTATTCCTGGAGGTATTTAAAAGATGTGTAGATCTGACACTTGGGGACATGGTTTAGTGAACTTGGCAGTGCTGGGTTAACAACCGGACTTGATGACCTTATAGGTCTTTTCCAAACTGGAAGATTCTATGATTCTATGCTCCCTCCAAACCAAATTCACAGAATTTCATGGACTTGCTCTTTCCTAGCTTCTACTTGGAAGTAGAGCCACCACATCACCTTTTATTGGAGCAATGGATTCAACCATCCCTTTGATAAGTGGAAGAGGTTTTGGCAAACATGCTTTGAGCAAGCAAATACTTTATCTGAATGCAGAAATAAATCATTAATATTATAGGCACTAAAACAGTGTGTGGCTTTATTTTTAGCTGAGTAGGAAATAGTGAGGTTAGCATGGTTATTCCAAGGTTGAAGATCAAGTGGCAAAATGATTAAAGTGTAAACAGGACTGGAGAGAGATGAAACAGGGAGCATCTGTCTTCTCCTTATTTGTTCACGGTGATCACTTATAGTCAATATTTTTGCTATGATGATAAAGCTGCATTTTAAATAGAGATTTGTGTTTGATGAATTGGTCTCCAGTTATTGTTAAGAGTACAACGTTGTTCACTCATCGCACACAGTGTCAGTTATTGCATCAAATGTAGATTACCAAAACGACAGGAAAATCTCTTCTGCTGGAGAAAACCCTAAGCAAACTCTTTTATAGGATTTCATCTCCTCTTCAGTGAGAGGCCCAAATACCCAACAGTGGAGGAGAGAGGCAGAGGCAGAAGAGACCTTATTTATCACTGCCTTGAAACACAGGTGATCATCATTGTCCAGCTGTACATTCAAACCTTCCTAAGGATCAAACTTTTCAAAAGATCCAAAAGACTAAAGCACAAGCCTGTTGGCCAAGCTATATCCTCTTCCCCATGCTGCTGCTGAAGCTTCCCAAGATTTTGCCAACCCATCACCTCAAGTTCCTCTGAGAGGGTGGCCCAGGTACCTGGTGTCTGCCCTGCCACCACCCCTTCATTCTTTCCCATGGTGTGGCCAAAGCTAACCTCAAAGAGGCACCAACACAGAGAGATGCATCAGCTATCCCCACCTCCAGCATTTGCTCAGGAATTCAGACCCTCACATTGCAGCAAGGCTTTGCTGCTGAAAGCTGAAGCTCCAGAGGAGCATTTTCTACCCTACAGAAGGCTGCCTGGTGTGGTGTCCCAGCTGCTGTGCCCAGCTTGTCCAGGCTGAGAAGGATATTTGCCTCTTGTGCTCCTTGGAAAACATTCCTCAGATAAAACTGAGTTCATAACACATCAAAATATACTAAATTACAGGAAAGCTGTAAAAAAAGAAAGCTATAAACTGTATGCAGACACAAGACACACTGAAAGACACAATCATAAATCAATATACACCTCATAAGAAATCTTCCTATACTTAATGTGTACAAAATATGAAGCAAATAAATATATGTCATTGTATATTCCTACAGTCTGTTTTGGTATGTTTCTTTTTTTTTCCTCTCAGCCTGAGATTAAAGCTCGCATCACAGATTTATTCTAGTGGAAATGCTGATGTTTGTGTGAAGTGAACTCTTTCTTTGTTTATTTAACCCCAGGTTTTCAGCTACTTTATCAAGTTACTACCTCTTCATATTTGCTGGCTGGCAGAAAACACTAACTTTGTTCTGCAGCTCTAGTTACAGTCAAGATGATACAACAAGCATGTGGTTAAGGGGATATGAGAGCAGCAAAACTGTCCTGTGAGGGTTCCTGTCTCTAAAGGTGGCAAACTGTGCTGTTGGTCTGTAGGATAGATGTTCCATAAAGGAGCAAGAGGGAAAGTGGGAGTTAAAGACTCCTACTCGTGCAATGCTTTCTCTTTGAAAAGACCATGCCCTTAGTAATATGCTTTAATTTTTGGTTGGCCCCAAAGTGGTCAGGCAGTTTGACTAGATAAAGGTTGTAGGTCCCTTCCAACAGGCCATTCTACTCTGTTCACCTTCTTCTCTCTACTTTGTGTTGTAGCACAACGTGACCTCCTGAAGCAGGAGAAGAGTTTTTACTGTCATGTCTTTGCAGTGGCTGAGGTGGAGACTTTGCTTTTCTTTGCCACCACATCACTGAGGCACTGGAAAGGAGGATGTGTGAGTGCAAGTAGAACACCTGTGTTGCTGAAGGTGACCCCAAACACTCTCCGTCCTCCCACAAGCATCCTGCCACACTCTGTTCACAACCCTACTGAATTCAGCCCAGTGTGGATCTGTAATTAAGGATGGGGTGAGTGCCATGGGCCAAAACAACAGAAGAGATACTCTGAGTGCAGTGAGTGTTTCTGGTCCACGCTGCCCACCAAGATAACACACATGTCCTTTCCATTCAGGTTAAAAGGGAAAGTATTATAATTTTTCTATGCAACAAGTACAATTCCTGCAGAACTACACAGCCTGTTTTAAACAAGGGATTAGCAAGCACTATCAGGCCAATCTCACACCATTTTTATCAACATTTATGTAAAATCACCTTTCATGTGTATATTTATCTATTCGCCACTTACTGCCCCACTTAAAAATACTTCTTTCTGTTTCTGATCTTAACATAAATTTCCCATTTTCTTTTTGCCCCTCTAAAACAAGAGGTTTCTTTTCTAGTGGGTTGCCTACTAAAAAATATGAAATATTTTTTCCACACCTTGCCAAAAGTTGTCAAAAATGAAACAGTGACAGGGTCATGTAAATCCAGATATGTCATGGCTGTAAGGGCAGTGGGGAGAGAAGCCTGTCTGTAAGCAGGGGGTATGATTCATTTGGATAACAATAGAGTCCACTGCCCTTTTCTACCAAATGTTTTTAGTTTGCCTCAAATAAGTCATTGTCTAACTTGTATAAATCTTTCCATAGCTTCTTGAATTATTGTTGGATATTTGGGAAAAATATTTTTGGGTTTTTATATTGAAAAAAAAAGGGGAAAAAAAAAAAAAAGGCAGATTGCAATCACTTCCAAATAACACTTAACTCCTTGACACGAGGTCAGCAAGAGGGTTTGGAGTGTTCGTGCATATGTGTGTGTGTGTGTGTGTGTGTGTGTGTGTTTTCTTTCTAATCTTCAGGCTGTTCCCTGAGAGACACATTGAGAACTGGGGCTTGTCTGCTGACATGTTTTACACAGCTGATCCATTAGGATCCTGCTCTTCCTAGCCTCCCTGGCACCGCTTTGATCAGTGACATGTTTTTTAAAAAAAAAAAGGAGAAAAAAAAACGAGTAAAAGGCACTTCTCTGATCAGGAATCCCTCCCCTCCACTAAATCATCCCGGGCACTTTAAAGCCATAGGAACCACTGAGGGACCCTTCAGCTCTGGGAGGCTTCACGACAGCTCTACGCTAAAACATCCAGACATGAGCCAGCAACATCTTCTGCCCAATGGCCTCTTCTGCCCAGCTCTGTGATTAACCTCTTCCCAGCCCCTTGGGAACAACCTCTGCCATGCCTGCCTTCCCAACAGGATACATTCTAGAGAGGTTTGGTGCCCATCACACGCACCAGGCACAAAGAACAAATGCCAGCACAGCTTCAGTTCCCTGCCTGCTTGCAAAAACTTGTCTCATCTGGAAAATTTGGCTGCTGCAGGATATTGTTTCTGCCTTTTCATTGGGGTGGGGGGGGCACAATTTAATTTTGCTGTGCAACTTTACAAAATTTGGTCAGAAAAGCATATGGCTGTGGGAGGTCATGGTGAGGGGAAAAAAGAGAATGGACACTATGAACAGCAATGGGTTCAGATGTGTGTGCTTAGCCTGCCACTCTTCTCCAGGCCAGATGTGTATGAAAATGCAACTGTAGAGACAACCTCACAATATATCTCAGCCAGACTAACATCTGACAGGAGGCACCGGGGGCACAGAGATTATGGATAGGCTGTGGATGGTGCAGGGAGGCTGAGTGACGCTCTATCCACATGGAAGCACCCTCTGACAACAAACAGGGTAGACACAGCCAGGCTGTGGCCATGTCTGCACTGTAACCCCTCACAGCACATGCACACAGTGCCAGGCAAGACCTCTCCAAGGGGTGAGTGAACCCTTGTGGGTTAATCCCACTGGCCAGTGCTAGGTCTTTCCTTGTCCATCTCAGCATGGTATCCTGCTCTGGGACAGCTGCTCTGTTTGTACTGGGAGGCACCAGATGCAGCAGTGACTGTCAGCAGAGACTGCTGACAGATGTCTCCACTTTGCTTTGTGGCAAGCCCTGTATGACAGACACCATTTCTTCAGCTGTTAGGTACCACTTTGGAGTGTTAAAATCCCAACATTTTCTTTGGAAAGAGGAAAAGGGGGACTGTTGTATGAGGGTCCCTAGCAG
Organism: Dicaeum eximium; assembly: GCA_013396995.1. Classification (NCBI taxonomy): domain Eukaryota; kingdom Metazoa; phylum Chordata; class Aves; order Passeriformes; family Dicaeidae; genus Dicaeum; species Dicaeum eximium. The sequence continues at coordinate 1,532,558 of VWZP01009260.1, forward strand.
TGAGTGGGGAGGTGAGGGCCATCAGGTGTGCTGCTGCAGCTGTTGTGACCATCCAGATCAGCTTCCTTCTCATCCCTCATGAGCCTGGTGGGGTCTTCACTTTGATCACTTGCTGGGCAACCAGGAATAAATCTCATGGTAGGGAGGGAGGAGACTAATTAACAAAATATTCATTGCTGTTTTCCAAGACAATATGAAAAGTCTTCACTGTGCTTGTTCTTTGCCACGTTGACACCTCAGTGGGATGGAGAGCAAATGAACCTAGGAAAATGTGGCAGTTTGAACCCTAAGTAAGTACTCTGTGGTGGTCAGCAGCAGCAGGTATAGTGCCATGGTGGTACTAGCACATGGTGGCACTGATTGCTCTCCCCTTGTTCAAAATCACTGCAGCTTGCAGGAGATGGAGCACATACCAGATATTGTAGAGAACCAGATGAATTGTCCACTGCTCAAGGAAATCCCCTAAACTACATTTCTAGCAGCTTTTCTTCTCCTCACCCATCCCACCCCCACCCCACATTAATTCCTTGCCTTTTTTGAGCATTTCTCACTGACTTGAGTAATGACAGGAACTTTTTGCTCTGAATGTCCAGTGTGCCCTCTTTATTTGCTTTACAGAACAAATAGGGATAGTGTGATGGAAGATGTGCTCTTGACAGCCTTATTGAAATGGATATTTTGGCAGCACAGAAGTTGAGGAATCACTAAAATGTACTTTCTTTTTTTCCATACTCCCGCTGCTGGCTCATACACAGCTCTGTGATTCCCACATCCAACTCTGCAAAACATCTGGGTATACCAGCTTGTCTTTAAAGCAGTTTTGAAAGCATAAATGATTTTACCTTTGGCTTGAGGCATTTGCAAGAGTTTGAAGGTGCTGTTATTTACCTTGCTTCAGGGAGGCTTTACTATGTCAGATATTGGTAGTGGAATTTCCCCTATTGTTCACATTTCAACTTGAAGTCCCTGCAGCCTGGTGGGCACCCCTAATCTGCATCCCCATCACCCCATTTTCATCCTACAGGTCTTCTCTGACATGGCACTTGTGTACTTTGTTAAGCAGGCCAGGCTTAACAGAAAATTTTAAAAAAAGCACAAATCCAGTCTCAGTTCACTTACACTTCAGTTCAGACTGTGGCTGGAGGAGGATCTCTTCAGCTCTAGGTTTTCCTCACAGTATAAATCCCTGTGACTGGATCCCATAAAACAGTCTCATAAGCTCCCTAAGAATTTGTCGGGATGCCAGGTCTGGCATGTCTAGCCCTCACAAAATGGGGTAGCTGAAAGCAGCAGAGTGAAAAGAAGACAAACACCTTAGTAAAAGCAAGGATTAAGGACAGGGGTGCGGGGAAGTCACATTAAAAAAACATCCATTTTTTCAGGCCATTTGCAGATAAATGACCTCTGTTCTTCTAATTAAAGAAAATGTGCAATTAGCTTAATCAGATCTGTGGGAAGAAAAGCAGTCACTGAGTCTCAAAAGGCAGGTTCTGAGAAACTGCAGCCAACTTTTCCTGGGGCTGACTGGAGACACTACATCAGAAACAGCGTGAGCCCTGCCAAAGACTTCTTCCTGTGAAAAATGATGTTTCAATTTAGGCTCCTGTATATTGTTTTCCCTAATCTCCCTCTCACTTGCTTACTCACTTGATCTCTCTTGCTCTTTGACACTCTATTTAGAGGCATGAAGAGGTATTGCCTTGTACTGATAGGGGGCAATGCATCCTAATTTCCCAGTGAAACAAGATTGAGTTTATCATCTCAGTCCCCATCAGCCTCAAGTGGCACACAAGATTCAAAAGCATTCAGGGGCTAGAAATTAGGACTTTCCTTCAGGAAAGGAAAATCAGACTTGAGCAATGGGGAGAGGCCTTGAAACCCGTAGTGCTTGTGGGGGTGAAGGTCCTGAAAGGCTATTGGAAATCCTTTGTGAGGAAGCTGGGCTTAGAGATCAGTCCCTCCTCCCTAAAGACAAAGTGGGAAATTGTGTAAACTGCAGGGCCAGTGCCCTTAACCCTTTGCCAGCAACCTCCTCTGGCTTAGTCCATAGGCATTCAAAGAATAAAAAACAGGGAAGGAAGAAACACACAGCACATTAGAAGAAAAAAAGTGGGTTTAAAGCATTATCTATTCAAGTAGTTTAAAAGTCCAGTGTTCTTCCTGAAAGCGGGGAAAATCCCTTTTAGTCAGGCAGAGCAAAGAGCCAGCCTTACAACGATCTTGCCAAACCCACAAATTGGGCTGCAGCTAGGCAAATGGGGACACAACTAATTATCAGAACAAATAGCCCTTATTCTGTCCATTCCTTACCATGCATTTCCAAAGGGTATTTTCAAGCTTGTTTTCAGCCATCTCTGCAGCCACAAAGGCATTTTATATTTCTCTGAATGTTGCTCCTAAGAAGTGAGAGAGGGATACAAAATCCATCCCTCCTTTCCCAGCAGCCCCTCCCAGCCCTATTTACCTGCAGAGGGTGGTGTTTGGATCAGGGTTTGCTGGCTCTGCTGCACGTTCAGTGCAACAGATGAAGACCACATCAGTGGCTATGTCTCCTGCTTATTTCTCTTCTTCCAGGACAATTCCTCAGTGTCTGGCCAGTAACCACCACTTGTTCACAAGTGCTTGCTCCTCTTCATGCCCACTTGCAGTTCAGCTTGTTGTTAACACGCCTACAAGACCTGGGCTGATGTTTCACGTGGGAGTTCTCCCTGTCACAGCAGTTGATAATGTCCTGGTTTGCCCAGTTCAGACATCCCTTTTCTGTCCCATGGGAGTGACCTCAACTCTTCAGTTAGTGACTGGGTTTTGTGGGGAGCACAATTCCATCTTTACATCTGTATCTGCAGGTGCAGGTATGAACTGAAGATGTGCCTGACAAAGTGCCACCATGACCTCCATGTGCTGGCAAAACTCTGGTTGCTCATATGCATGCAGTAAATAGCCCCAAACCCAGACTTTTTTTCTGGTTCTCGGAGTATCTTTTTTTCTAAAGCCTTCTGTCCCCAAGGTTTTAAGTCTTTCTTATAGCTATTTTATAGAAAAAAAAAATTCAAAATGTTCTTGTGATCTTTGTTGTTTGAGATTTTTTTCTTTAACAAGTTGGTTTTTCAGCTATGGCTTGGGTTTTTTTTTCACTTGTTCATTTACAATTTTCCACCAAGAGAAGTGTAGTTCAAAAAAACAGAAGTTTCCTTGCTCTTGCCTGGGCTTTCTTGTTGACTCCTAATTTTTTTCCATTGCTGGATAAGGGGAAAAAAGTCAGGGTTAAAAATAAAGATGGGGCCCTAAAATATCTCCAAACCAACAATAGGAAACGGATGTGTTTAGTTTTTGGTTGGTTTCCAAAAATCTGAAGGAGGTAATACTTTATGTTAAAAATATTTATTAGCTCGAGTAATGAACACATTCAGATAAAAAGCCCGTTGCCTGAAGTGTGAGGCAACAAATAAGCTAAACCTTGACTATTGTACATCATGTAATGAATGTTTTGGTGCAAAACTAGAACCTCTTGACCAGTCAGGAGGGAATAATATGCAGGTCTGTGTCACACAGCTCCGCATGCTGCAGATGGGATGGATTCAGCTTTGCTGTCACCCCCAGGCTCGCTTTTGGGAGTTATGGTGTGCACAGCAGGGGCTGCACCCAGTGCTGGCCACTGATTTTTAGCAGCCACCAGCCTGTGAGGTGGCTTGAGAGAGCAGGGTTTTTGCCTGCATCCACGGGTCCCAGAGGAGCCCCGGGTATGTGCCTGGTGCGGCAGGGCCAGCGGGCTCCCCGCCAGCAATTCCAAAATGTTGAGAGCTGGAGGCTGGCCCGAGTCTCTGAAAAACCCCATCACTAACATTTCTGACAAGATAAACCGCATTTTGAATGTGGGGATGACCTTGGTAATCAGAAATAAATCAGCAGGATAATCAAAATTGATGGGTAAGTCAAATCTAGAAAATTTATATACTGGAGCCCTATAGAATAGCTTGGAAATCCCCATAAGTAGGGTCCTGGCTGAAATTTCGGTCCCTTTGCTGCAGTAATTTAAACTTTTCTATTTACTTTGGCACTCCTCAGTTCAATGACTTGGCCTGATCAAAATGCTTTGATATGTCCAGCGAAAATAAAAAATATAAAAGTCCAAGGGTAGTATCTTGGTTTAGGACAACTGTGAACATGAAATTTAATCCCGGGCTTTGCAACAGGGACTCTCTAGAACATACTGGAGGGGAAAGCAATTAATACTGCATTAAGGGAAAAAAAAGAATGGTCTTTCCTTTTTGCTTTGCATTTCAATGTCCTGTAATTTGGGCCAAAGCAAACAGGGCTTACGCCACTACTGATGTTCGAAGTTCATGTACCGCTGCCGATGTTACGTACATTAACACAGCAGTCACTGGAAAGGAAAAGCAAGTGTAATCTGTCCAGAGCATGGACAAAAGGGGAGTACAGAATGAAGCTGGTCCTCCCATTACTTTATTTTATTCCCTGCTGTTAATTGCTTTCTCGGTATGCCCTTGCTTTTGTCCTTTTGGCACGCAGGCTGCCATCACACTGCACAGCTACCGGAGCCGAAATTGCTCCAAGACTCATTATCCCTTAAACAATCTCAGCTCTGGAGGCACTGCTCTGACACTCTTCTAAAACCTATTTACTGGCTACAGGCTAGTTAGTCCTGCTTCATATCAGTGCAGGGAAAGTAGAGTCAGGCCAATTCTCTGATCTACTTGAGCCTGACATGTGGCTTACTCTGCTTTTATATCAATCGAGAATTTGGCATTAAGATCTCCACACTCTTGGTTTGACCTAGAGTTAAAAAAACCCCAAACACTTCCAAATCTGTACCTCTCTTCTCTGCCTTTCCTTCATCCTATCCAGACCCTACTGCATACACTTCATGCCTGCAAAGTTAACCAAAGTCCTGGACCACTTACAGGCCGTTTGTTGCTTTCTGTTATACTTGGTGCTTGAGTTTACATATATCTGTCTTCTTAAAAACATTTTGGAGAGAAGCATCATTTTATTGCAGCACTGGTAAATATTTTCCCACTAAATTGCTCTGAAGTAAAGTTTATTTTAGCTAACAAGAAAAGATGTTCTTCATGAAGCCTGCCAGGGATTAGTTTCTGTTTTTCATTGGCAAAACAGGCCTGAGAACTGTGTATTGAGATTTCGGCGTCTGCAGTTGTCATTTTGATGTCCAATATTTTTGTTTTCTTCTAAGGGGCTGTTCAGTGCTTGAGTCATATCTTCCATGCCATAACCCCATAATCTTCTTTCAAAAGCACTTTCTGCCAATTTACCTCCATGGGTTCTGAGCAGCGAATTTGACACGGCATAACATGGCAACTCCTTCAGAAGTTCTGTGATGGAGTTTCCATTTCAGTCTTCCTTGCTTGGGACAATATATTTGAACATAATAAACAACATGGGACAGGGTTGTTATTTTCTGACCAGTCTACCTGCAAATATTTTAAGCCCTTAGAGATATAAAAGTAACAGTGCTTAACTTGGGCAAGTAACAAACAAACAATACTATCAGTACTAACCAGCCAGCAGAGAAGATAAACAGCCAGGTAATGAGGGGCAGGATTGGGAGAAAGATATCAAAAGAATTACAAACTGTATTTTTAGTATGTGTATTAAAGATGGAAGGTTATTGAAGGTCAATTCAGAGGAGTCACGTAGGGGCCCCTGTGTGATGCAGTGAACTCAGTCCATTGACAAGTGTTGAAGATGGAAGTTTACTGGTTAAGAGAGAAGCTGGAAAACAGCTCAGGAAGACATTAAGGGAGGTATGGAGGCACATCAGAGAAAAAAAGTCTTTGCTTCCACACCATGAATTGCCTCTATTCCCTGGTTTCCTAACTAGAAAAAAACCCCTGAAACAAGTTGTGCTAGTGGGGAATGACACAGCTGAGCCATATGAGCATGCTGCACCTAAGTCTGAGCCATCTAACCATCCTTCTCTGAGCATGGGGAAAGACTTTTTGGATGGTGCTTTGGGGAGAGGACAACCTCAGCAGGAGGTCTAGCTTAGGGATCATGGATCAGGAAGAAGGCAATGCTGCATCTGCTTATGCTGAAGGAGTGACAGGCTTTGGGGAGTGTGATAGGGAGCCAGAAGTACAAGACTTCAGCTGCTCAGTATGGAGGATATGGTGGTGATGATGATGATGATTATTATTATGATTATTATTATTGCAGGAGGACCCCTGCAAATGGGTCTTGCACATAAACCCAATATGGGTTCAGCTACTGGACATGCAAAGGTTTGGAATCATCTCAGCCTGCTGTGTCCAGAAAAAACTGCTGCCTTCAAGCAACCAATTAAAGGACTTTGCTTAGGATTTATCCATTTGTACTTTAACCATTTCAAATCATTGATTAAGTGTGACCCTTCACCATCTTCTTATTGTTTCCTTCTCTTTTATTACCCTTCATCATGTGGACTACATTCTGATGTCATATAATAGTTTTCTGCACTGAAAAAATATCAAGGCATTTTAGGTGGCTTTTTTATCTTCCAGATACTTATCATCAGTTTAGAGGAAAAAACCCAAGTAATTTGATGGCTCAGGACTTCAAGTGAACCTATTCCTCACCGCAGCACCCACAACTACAAATGCAGCTTATTTGGAAATGGAGTGTACAGCAATGCACACATATTAAGCAGTTCAAATTCTGGTCATGCTCAGACAGCAGTTACTGCCATAATTTTCTGGCTTTGCATTAATTCATTGAGCAGGAACCTTGGCTTGCTTGTAGCATTTTTTCTTGTCTGAAAGATGATCTGGTTAATAGAGGACAAACACTGGAGCTCCTCTGTTCTTTCCTCTTCCCTCTTGCACATACATACACATTTATAGGTCTGTTATATATAGATGCCAAACACACATATATAACACTCACATATATCCATGGAATACATATCTGTAGGCACACAAATTAATCCTCACACTCTTTTCTAGAGCCAATGTATGTGACTTGAAGGAGCAGTTTGCTTCTCTGCCATACTCTTTTGTGTTTTCCTTTCCAATAATCCAGCAGATGCCCCTAGATCATGTGGAGGGGAAATAGCTGCATCAGCTTCTTCTAGGGAAACAAAATAGGCTTTTGTGGCTATAATGTAATGTTTTCCTTGGAATACATGGTATTCCAGGCTCTCAAAGGAACATACTCTTTCTTGGAGTTCAGGTAAAGTATTATCTATGAAAAAACTAAAATTATCAGCAGCAACAGCACGGAAATTAGGCACACACAAATAAAAACAGTCAGAAACCTGGCTCTTACCCAGAAGGCAATTGATTTCTGCTTTTTTTAGGAGTTATGTACACTGACAGTGACGCTGTCAGTTCACACATGGTAACACAGCTCCAGCCCTAAGTGGCTTTCCAAACTACAGCAGGTCTTGAGGCTGCAGGTATGTTGGGCTGGAAGGATATGAGGCCAGCCCTAGTGCAAGAGGCTGCACACAAAACAAACCTCTTGTGCCCATGTGGGAAGTGCCAGAGGACCTGGAGAGTGGGAAGAGGTGCCAGAGTACATGTATGTACACCATGTATGTAATTTCTGGTGCTTGCCTGAGACACTCTGGCAGCGTCTTTGCTGCCAGGTTACACTAGCTAGATGGAAAAGGCAAACTGTTTGAACATTGTTCCAAGTGTACTATGCAGGAGCACCTTATACCCCAGATTTGGGCTGAAAACAAATGAACCTGGGGGGACACGATTTTCTGAGCTAAAAGTCCAGGAATAGTCTAAAAGTGTTCGTGCCATCACTGGAAATCACAGAAATCAGAGCTTTCTCATCACCCCATGTAGAAGCTTACACTGCTACAAACAGGTGGAAACAAATGTAAAACACCTGACAGAACTGTAAAATGACTACACCAGCTGTGAGGCAACTGAGGGATAGTACCTGGTGGTGCTGGCCAAGGTGGAGCTGGTCACACATTGGTAAGAAGAACGGGAGAATGCAGAGAGCTGAATTTAAAGACAGAAAATCAGAGGGGCTGTCACTACTCCAGCTTTCTAGGGGTGGCAAGAAGGCTTCATAGTTCTTCCCCGCTGCTGCTCTGCGAGTCTGTCTTTGGTATGATACAGAAATTATCCTAAAGGAAGAAAGAAAATCTGCCCAGAAAACTGGAGCATCCCTGCATGAGAAGGCAAGGAAAGCTTGGAACAATAAAATCTTGTTGGCTAATGACAGTTCTGAGAATTTAAAAAAAAAAATTAAGTGGAAAAAAAAAAATCCCAGAACGAATCCTCCATGAAACACTGATTGGATGCCAGTTCACATAGCTCTCCTTGGCTACTAGGTATTATTATTATTTCTTTTAAAGACTAATTGATCCTATTCTTGACAGGCACAAAGCCAGGAGGTGGGATCTTATCCAGTATTTTAATGTTTTAAGACACAAGAGGCAATGATTGTATCAGAATATTATTTGTCTGCCCAAATCATACTCACTGTGTGAACCTCTGCAGAGGACTTCCATTCTTGGGAAAACCTGTTTTGTCAGACAAGAGTGCAAAAGAAATTCTCCTCATTCTGGCTAAGCCAGCTCAGTTAGGACACAATCCCTTTTCCTGGGCTAAATCTCCAGAGCTAACTTCCAACTTTCATGTACAGTTTTTTACCCAGAAGCCCCTACCCACAGAACAGATTGGACCTAGGATATGTGAAATAGCTGAGAGCTGGAACAGCTGAGTTATGTATGAAGGGGGTGATGTGGTAAGGTGAGAATCAAGAGAAGGCTGATGGAGCAGAAGTGTGGTTGAGTACATCTGATTTTCCCTCACCACATGGGAAGCATGGCTTTCACTGAATGGGCTTTTGAGCAAACAAATGTCAATTTGTACATAAAGAAGATTTGACACTCTTAAATATGGAGGTGTTTAAAGAAATACGGGGAAGATCTGCTGGGCAGATTGGATTCAAAGCTTCCATCCCAGTCATCCTATAAAGCCCTAGGGACTTTCAGACCAGTAATAGGAGCCTACAGAGATCTCCATGTTCCCAGCTTTGTCTTCTGGATAACATTAAAGCAGAGGCAGTCCCAGAAGGCAGGCACTATCCTTAGCCCTGTGCTTATCTGTTTGTGCACATTTTCTCCAGCACTTAGCGTTACCAGATCCTGACTCATAAGACTGGCTTTGCTTTTTTATGAAGCTACCAAAGGGTCCTGGCACTAGCATGTGTGTCAGTGTCCTGATAAGGGTATGACAGCGTGTGGGAGGCCAGAGGTGGGTAATGCCACTGGTATGTTGAGTGGGGAATTAGTCTGCATGTATGGAATGACATCTTCTTACAAAATCTTCCCAAGACAGAGGCCGATGAAAAAAAGTAGCAATGACAGGTCAGGATTCAGTCCACCCTACCAAAACTTTCCATCCTCATGAATGGAGCCATTCACTGGATTCTGCTTCTCCTTTTGCTTCTTCATCTTAAAACAGAGAACTTCCTCTCAGAGGAATAACTTCTGCCGTAGCACAGTCCCGGTGATGTCAGTGGAGTTACATCAAGGCTGATGTTGATCCTCATGTCTCATTGCCAGAAGGTTTTCTGGAGTTAGACCTTGGGTAGCACAACTCTGAGAAGCATTTGCACTGCTTTGGTCTTAGTCTGTTTCCTCTGAGAGCACAGAAAAAGGATTGAAAAATAAGAAGAACCCATGAAAATGTTGCAGTTGTTTCTGCACAGAAGACTTTAAAATGGAAACACATTTTATGGAATTTCTCACACACATCCTCCCTTTCCCTCAAATTTCAATGTTCCCTTTTCTTCTCTTCTCCCTGATTTTGACATATTTCCACTGAGGGAAATTAAACAAGAAATAGCCAGGGGCTTGCTCTGACATTTTCTTCCCCACCCCATACTTCTGTCCACACAGGCTCTACTCAGTTTTATTTTTTAATTTTTTAGTAGTATGGAATGGGAATGGGAGCTGTAGGCTGTGTGTACTCATTTGCTGTAACCCACCCACTCTGCTGTTCTGCTGTTCCTTGCCACCTTTCTTATCATTCCTTCCTATCATTCCTCCTTTTATGGATCATCTGAAGCTAAAAAAAAAAAAATCCCTTGCCTGCAGATTCACTCTAAATTGACAGGGGGGGAAAAATCTGGCCCCAACATCTGACATCAAGAGCTTTATGGCCTAGTCCTGTCTAATTTTAAGGGATTTTATATAGCAGAATTGGAAAGAAGCAAGAGACACTTAGAGCAAATGTTCTGAAATACCAAGAATAACAAAGCACAGGCTTAATGAGTTCCAAAGTGTATGTCTGCTGTGAGTAATGATGCTTAATCCTGCTGCAAAATAATTCCTTTATATGTTCTTCTGTTTTTTAAAAAATGCATCACTGCTGCACTGGGGTCATAAAAATTACGAATATGTTTTCCCATGGCATGAAGCCACAGCATACTGTAAGGCATTGTGCTGGGCCATTATACACAGCCTGTAATCAGAAACAAATGTATTAAGTGAGATGATGTGATGTTACATGAGAAAAGTGAAAATAGAGCAGGGAAGTGTGATAGACAGTGACTTGGACCACAACACCAGCTCTGAACAGCCCCTTTCTCTTCAGAAATCAGAGGCTATGCCAAAAGAAGCTGTTTCTAGATACTGGTCTAGAAAACAGACACACTTCTTGCAAGAGGGGGGAAATAAAACTTGTCTGAGAGCTGGGGTAGGCAAAAAAATATACTGAATTTCCTGCTCAGAAAGAGAAATACTACCATGCTGCTGAGGATGGCTCTCTTTGCATTAGAAAAGGCTTGGTAGTGGTCTCAGAAAAGCAAAGAAGCCCCCCCTCTCCAATCCCCCACATTGCAAGTTTCTTGCAGAGGTCCAAATGTTGTTCGTGACATGGTGAGATCTACTGCTGAAGAAAGGGCTCTTATTTCTTTGGAGTTTATATTTCTGAGACTTTGCAGCAGTGTTACTATTATCAGCTTAAAAATTAAACTTGACTCAGATTAGGAGAAATAGAGCAACTAATTTTCCTCTTTACCAGTGTTTATTTCCTAAAAAAAAAAAAAAAAATTTGTTTGTGACAGCTGCTTTCCTTTTCAGGAGTATACCACAACTCTTTGACATCAAAGCTGGATTTTAATTTATTGACTTAACTTTGCAGAGCACAGAGCAAAAGGTCAAGTAAAATGAGACTCCTTCAGAAAAATGATAATTGCTATTAAGAAGTGTATGGGTCATTTGAACGCTCTGACAGTCCATTTCCATTCCCTTAGAATGGGCCCTTCAGAACTCCTGAGGCTCAGCCAATCCTACCTTTTGGGAGATGTGAAGACTGGGCCATAAGTGCAGTGTACCTGTGGGAGCAGTCTTCATCCCAGCAGAAAAGCAAGTTATGCTCCCATTTCCCAGGTGTGGGAAAAACAGTGGTCCCTAAAATGAAAGATGTACCCGGAACAACCTCTCTCCTACCCACGGACATTTTGCTCTGCTAGCTCTCCATGGGCTGGGTTCCCCAACACACAACACACAAGGGTTTTCATCTGATTCAGAAAAATGCTTTATCAGCCACAGATCCCCTGCAAGCCAGCCTAAATGAGAGTGAGACCATCAAAACCAGCATTGGAACTGGCTGCCCGGAGAAGTGGTGGAGTCACCATGCCTAGAGCTCTTTATAGGGCACGTAGGAGTGGTGCTTGGGGGCATGGTTTAATGGTGGGCTTGGGAGTGCTGGGTTAACAGCTGGACTTGATGATTTCAGAGGTGCTCTCCAACCTAAACAATTCTATGATTCTATTGTACTGTGAGGACAGTAGTTCATAAATTATCTAGAAAGCAGATTGCTTGATATTTCTGCTTTTCGCATTCTCTTTTTCCTTAAAACTGTCTGGTTTTATCAACAGAGTAGAGCACAGTAAAGAGTACCAAAGGACCTGGATAAATAAATCCTGTCTAATTATTTACAACTATGTCAGGAATTGTCTCAGCAGTAATCTTAGAAAAGGTTTGGATTCACTGAAGTCTACAAGACAAGTGGTTGCTGCTTCTATGCCTTCTACAGGAAACAACTGCTCAGCAACAGAGGATTTGCTCTGGAATGTAAAAAATAATTGATAAAATCATAAGAATTACACACTGGGCATTGCAAAGCAGGGATTTTCCTTCCTAATTTCTGGATCTTGGAAGAGAAATTAATATCTTTGCAATGAAAGAGAAGTTTCTCAATATTTGATGCTTCCAGACTGTGCAATTCAAACGTGTATTTATAAACCACATCAGTGAGCCAGGTGACTGTGTTGCAAATCCTTATGTGGCAGCATTTGCTTCTTTTCTATCCCTGTTTCTCCTTTATGAAACAGTAGGGCTACTTTAGTCCATAAATAGACATTGTTAGGGATTTACCATAAAAGAAATCTGAAGGACACTCTCTGCTATTTCCAGTTAACTTCCCCTTTACATGAACAAATCCCCTTAGTGGATGACCCCTTGTGCACGCAAAGCTCTTGAGACTCCTGAGCGCAGGAGACAAACCATATACATCATGTTTGTTTGCTTTAATGAAATGATTGATTTATTGGCCCCAAATTCCTCAAAAACATTTGTTTTTTATCCCTGGATTCCTATCAGAGAGCTCCCAACATCAGTCAAAATCACAGCTGTCACTTGCTACAGCAAAATGCAACTCAAAGGCCCTCCCAGGGCTCCCTGCTAGTGGGAAGCCTTCCCCTGCCCTCCAAGCATGTCCCCTGCCAGGGCACTGGTATTCCCTCCATCCTACAGTTGTTTGCTTCCCAGAATAGCTAGATTTGAGGACGAGAGCCTTCCTAATGGAGCTCGAGTGCATTTGTGGCACAATAGGTCATTTCTGGCTCACTTGCTTTCTTTTCAGCTCATGGGACAAAAAGGGACACGCTTACACCATTTGCTTACATTGGTAGGTAAAGAAAACCTTAAATGTCACATGAGTCACTTGCACTCAATTAATTTCTGCTTGTATTATTTATTCACGTTTAAGATATGACTTTTATTCTATATGTGACCTTCAGCAATGGAACTGATAACAAGAACATTACTTTGGAAAAGTGAAAGGTTAAACATTAACCAGAAAAATAGTTCTAAGACAAACATTTCGAATGTTTTTTCCTTCATATTTGGAAGTAACTTGTCACTTCCCCTCTTAGCACCCTCCCTCCCCTCATATTACTGTTGTGCTGCTGTTCCTGATACTTGGTAGATGCAGTAAGCACTGTACCATCAGGTGATAGCCTCCTCTTTGCTTAAAACAAATCACATGGGTGATTTGATCACTTCAAGCTGGCTGCAAGCTCTTGCCTGACTAGCTTTTCATTAGCAATTTCTAGGCTTTCTCATCTCTCAAGAAGTGCACTACAGAGAAGCCCATCAGCTCTGTGCTCCCTCTTCTACTCCTTCTTGCACAGGGGGTGAAAAAGAAAAAAATAATGGACGGAGAGGGGGACAGGCTGAGGGGTTGACAAAGTTTCAAAAATACCATAGCAGTTTTAAGTGATTTTAGCAGATGTTTTTTTCCTCCATGACCAACAAACTTAACTCAGGAACAATTAACAAGCTGAAATTCATGCTACAGCGTGATAGGGGAGGGTGTTGTGCAGCTTTGGTAGGTTGAAAGTCTTCACATCAGTGAAGAAATGAGCGAAAATTGAAAACTAGTCTCTGCTTTCAAAGCTGAGTGCCTATTTTACTTGTGTATCAATTTATCTTATGTGGAGACAGACTTGTGAGCTGCAACTCTACTCTGAAATTACTTCAGCTTTTCTGCTTTAAGGCAGTTGCCAGCCTCAGTCACAACCACATCAATTGTTAGAAAAAATCTGTAAATCAGTAATATTACTTCTGCTTCCACCCATTTTTGGAAGCCCAGGGCATAGGACAAGCATATATTTTACTCAGTAAAATAGCCTAATTGCCTGTTGTTTGGTTAATTTGGGTAGCAAAAATAAACCACCAAAAGTAAAGATGAATGAAACAGCTAAGATAAAACCAAGGCCAAACAAACATTGACAACAACAAACTAGGTGTCTGGAAAAGGGTAACTTTTGCTCTGGGAGACATTCTGGGTGGTCGAGGCTCTGTCTCAGCCCACAGCAAGACATGGGTCCCAGGGCATGGGGCTGCTGGGCTGCAGGACAGCAGAGGTGACCACCAGCCCCCTTTCCTGCTGCCTCCCCTCTGCCCTTCTTGCTCAAGTTATGCCCACCACCATGTCTTAGGTTTGTTCAATCTGCCTTTCCCAGTTCAAACACTGGTCTACTGACAATATTTTGATCCACCCAGAACAAAAAAGAGCAGCAAAAACTACAACAAACTGTCAGGCAATCCCACCCCCTTTATTGATCTTTATAAAATGGATTGGTAAAATCCTGCTACTTGTCCATATATCTCAATCTCTGTTCAGTCCCTCAAGACTTGTAGACAAAGTGGTGTCATGTTCCAAAGAATGACACTGGGTTAGACTATGCTGTACCTATAAGGATTTCCTTTCATCAGTTCTTATTTTGCCATATATCAGTATTTCATTAAATGTCCTCTTATCCTTTGCCATGGAACAAGGTGAATAGAAACCTTCTGGTCTTCTTCTTTGGGACCATTTATTATTTCATAAGATTTTGTCATGTCTCCCCTTGTTTATGTCTCCCACAAGGTAATCTGTCCTGGGATAACAGGCTGCTCCACCAGTGTTGCTGATGCAGCCACTGCCAGAGAGCACCAGAAGCCTCCCATCATAATTCCTTTGTGCAAGATTTGCAGCCAGGGTCACAGACCCATAATGCAGGCTTGGCTTAAGGCAACTGGGGCCTGAGCCTACCACAGTGAGCCTTCTCCCAGCCCTCCCATCTGGCTTGTGCCCTTCCCCCTCTCTCATTCCCTTTGCTCATCTCCCCATGGAGCCCTTCTTCCCCAGACACATGATCCCTTCCTGTCGCCTCCCTGGGATGGACTTCTTCATTTTTCCTTAGCCAGCTTCCCTGGACAGACTCTTGGTTTCTCACTGACTTGTGCTGTTGAGGTTTCTTGGCCTGGGTCCCAGGGTTCCTGCCTTAATCCATCGCTTCAAAGAGATTTGGATAAGTCTGGATAAGCTTCCAAGCCTCTGGATGCTTATTCAAAGTCCAAGGCTGGGGGAAAGGGGGAGCATCCCTGAAGGAAGCCAGAGACCATCTATGTACAGTCAAACAACTTTTTTCTTCCTGAATCAGAGATACCTCCCAAATCCCTCAGCACCTGTGTGTCAAATCTACACTTACATTAGTGGAAAAATAAACCCTGGCCTCTGCATCCTGAAGCAAAAGCCTGGGCATTTAGGCACACACATGGGCCAGCATCTCATTAGGATGTCTGTTGCAGTATTAAAAGCTGAGATTCCTTCTTTCAGGAGAGCTTGGGCATGTTTACATACCACTGGGTATTTTAGGGGTGACTCACTACAGAAGTCCCATTTGAAAACAAGAAAGAACAGAGTTTTGAAATAAAGTGCACTGAAAAGGTATGAACACAGCAACAGATCACCAAAAAATGTGAGGCTGGATTCTCCAGCCCACAGGAGTCCTGCTGGGCTGCAGTATGGGGGGGATGGTCCTGACTGAGCACAGGGGAAAGGGTGAAGCAGCTGTAGGAGCTGGGCCCAAAAGAAAACTTCTTCTGTACTATCTGTCCTCTTCTTCACTTCTGATGTTGTGGATGGACGGAGAAAGTGCCATTTGGAGGTATTTCTATGTGTGTTTTGCATGGCTGTGGTCCTGGTTTGAAGTCACTGGCACCTGCCATGAAGTTAGGCATGCTCCCCCAAATTAGAACCAGATTTTAGCCCCTCTGGAATCAAAACCAGCATTTGCTCCAACCACAATTGCACCAATCCTTTCCATTAGCCCCTCAACATTCAGGATACATTCATTTATAGTTTAGTTTCCTGCTCCAAACATGTTCTCTTTGGGAAAACTGATCTTTATTTTCCATCTAAATGAAGCCCAGTTATGTCATGTCCACCAAAGGAACAATCTGGCTTAAAGCAACTTTAAGAAAACCACTATCTGATGTCAGTAAATCTCTGTCTATGCCATAACTGCTTTAAGTCAGGAAGCAGTGGGTGTGCTCAAAACAACACATAAAGATAAAAGACTTCCAGTGCCAGGAACGTGGATGTATTTTGGAAGAAAACACGGGGGGCATTCTGTGCAGGAAGAGATGAAAACATGCATCAGGCTGCGGAGCTGCCAGTGCCACAGCTCACGCGCGCCGGCTCTCCGGGGAAGCCACGTCTTCAGATGGAGCAAGGGAGGCACTGGAGGGCCCTGTCCTTGGCACACACACAGAGGGAATGGCTGCTGCTTTAGTCACTTCTCTGCCTTGCAGCAGAGCAGTCTGTATTCCTCTGTTCTCTAGGAGCTGAAGGAATACATCAGAGAACAGAGCCCAGCCTCTTCTCTTTTCCAGGGATGGATGTCAAACAGTTCCTGGAGGTGGGAGAGGATTTGGCCATCTGGCCATATTGCACTCCTGGACTCCCATGGGGATCTGCCCTCATCCTCTCCTGAGCAGAAAGGGTGTTGTCACAAGCAAACCCTTACAGGCTGGTTGCACTCTGACCCTGCAACAACCCTAGAAAAGCCATTACAACAGGTGATGCTGGAATAGTTCCAACAAGGTCAAGGATATTTCTATCCCTTGCCCAGCATGTGTAAGTTGGAAGGGAAGAGAGGACATTGCTCTCTGTTAAATGTATACCTGGTTATCAACCTACTTCTACATCTTATTGCTAGTTTTTCTTTTATTTACAGTGCAGACAAGTAATTAAAACATACCAAAAAAAAGGAAAGAAAACGAAACAAGACCAAAATAACAATAACAATAACAGTAAAAACAACAACAACAACAATAATAATAATAATAATAATAATAAAAACCCAACCAAACCCAAACAAAAAAAAACTATACATCTGTTGGAGCAGTCTTCTTCTCCAGGAGGTATCATGAGGTACTGCACCTATGGGAAAGAGAATCAATCCTCTGGCTGGCTCCTTGATTAAAAGTCATTACTTTTTCCAAGCCATAATGATAAGTAGGGCAGTCAGTAACCAGTTTAGAGGGTATTTTCACTCAGAATGGTATCACCTCTATCTTTTACTATCCATGCTACTTATGCAGCTTCTTTCATCCCAGAATATCCCAAAACCAGTCTTATTGTAAAGTGCTTGCAACCTGAGTTCTACAGCCCATGTATTTTGTCTGCCATTAGCCTTCCTCAGACAACTTTTGTTGTTCTTCATAGTTCTTTTGGGAGGGAAGCAGAAGGCACATGGAAGGTTGCAGCTCTCCTGTCACCCCTTGACAGAAGGGAAAAGGCAATGGCAGAGGGCCCCAGCAAAGGGCATTGCTTTAGCTTGGAGAGTCTGTGTCCCACACTGTCACTGAGAGGTCGTATGGTGTTTAGCAGGCTGTGGTGGCAGAGTGGGAGACACTGCTTTGGGGAAATGGATGTCCCAGCAATGTTCCCAGGTCACCCCTTAGGACACACCCACGATTATGCACAGACTCTGCCTTTCAAAATGTGGATGAGAATGGTGGTGCTTATGAGAAACCAATGGAAATTCTGTCCTCAGTAAATACATGGGTTTTTAAAAAAAATAATTATCAGAAAAGCAGTGTTTTTGTGTGATCTTTGTACATATTTGTTGTCTCTAACACAGGTTATAAAGGCTTTGGGCAAGAGCCTCCTGTGCTTGCTCTCTCCAACTCCATGTCCAGGTATGCCTGTGAAACCAACTGCATAAAACCATGATGGATTCAGACAGGCTGGTCCAAGAGCATCATGCTGTAGCCAGCATCTCTGGGGGAAAATTGAAAAGTAAAAAGGTCTTTCTGGGCACAGCACCCGCTCTCTGGCCTCCCTAGAGTTACCCATTCCTTGCTGCTACGCAATTGCCTTCCCAAAGCCAGAGAAAATAAGTTATGCATTTAGGGACACTTATGCAACCTAAACAATCCAAATTGCATACCAAATGCAATACAATGCAACCAAACAAGCACAATTCTAGTGAGCACAGCCACAGTAGTGACTCCTGCCCTGCCAGGTGTCCAGGCAGAGTCATTAACAAACACAAGAGAGAAGAGCTCATGGCAGCAAGGGCAGGCAGGATGGTAAAGACACAGAAATTAGCCCGACTAAGCCTGGCTCTTCCCTAAGAGCGAGAGCAAAGCGCTGTCCCCCGGAGCCTTCTAAAACTGAAGCTTACAATAATAATGAAATCTCCATGGGCCCAAATGAGCCTCCCACACACATCTCGGGTAGGAGCTTACCACACAAGGAGTGCTGCTGAAATTAATGGGCTGTGTGTGGATTACAAGACGCTATTTGGAACAACTGAGGGTGACCTCGCAGACATTTTCCCATTGTTGTTCCCATTGTCCATTCAGTATACCTAGCTTTTAGTTTAACTGTGTCCCTTCATGAAGGAAGTTAAACACAGGGAAGGAGAGAGAGGGAAACATATTTTTGTGGAGAAGCATGGTGTAATGGCTGGTGTCCAGCCTTGGCCTCCCATTGACTCCTTCTGTTATCTGGATGCAGATATCCCATCTCAGCTCTGCCATCCCTCTGCCAAGCAGAACCTGTCAGTCTGGCATCTTGTGTGATTTCATGTCACAGTGGTGACATGGGGCTGGAGAGGATCTCCCAGGATCCCGCTGCCCATGCTTTTCTCCGTGCGGATGCAGCCCCTGAGAGGGGTGATGTGGCTGTAGCTGCGACGGAGGCAACAGCAGTGGCCTTTTCCTGTTTGCTTTATTCCCAGGGGTTATTTCTGGGCTGGAGGGAGGCTGCACTGTGATGTCAGTGTGTAAACAGGGAGGTGAGTGTCGTCAGGGCTCGGGGGGTGGAGATGAAGGCACGTCTGGCTCCCCGGAGGGGAGGGGGGAGGAGGGGGGCAGGAAAAAAATCAGCTCAGATAAAGAAACATAAGGGAAATGGCAGTGGAGCCACAGAGGAGGCGGCGGAGGGGGGGAAAGGCTGCCGTCCTCATGTAAATCGTTTGGGAAAACAGTGCACCGCCCTCCGTTAATTCCCCTGATTAAAACCGCATTAGTTTGTAGGTGTCAGGGACAGGCAGCTGTTTTCAAGGAAGCCCTGGCTCCGCCGGGCCCTTGCTCGCCGGGCAGCGGCGGCTCTATCTGGAGGTAAATGTCAGCGAGGCGCGGAGCTCGCCGGCGCTTGTCCTCCTCCTGACAGGCCCTGGCCAATGTCCTGCTGCTGAGGGTCGTGGTAATTTACGTCCCTTCTGTGTACATTAACTTATCTGCAGCAGAGCTGGCGGCGCTCTTTCAGCCAGGCTGTCTCCTCCGCAGGCTGGGAGACTTTTCCTGCCTGTGGGACCCGAAGCGGGACCGGCTGCGCGCCCCCGCCAAGTTCCTGCCCCGGACCAACAACACCGCGGAGCCGGCGGCGTTCGCCCGGAGCCCCCGGCATCGCCCACGCACCGCGGGGACACTTGTGTCCTGTCCTGCGGGGACACTTGTGTCCTGTCCTGCGGGGGACACTTGTGTCCTGCGGCCCCGGGAGCCGCGGCACAGGGCAGCCAGGCGGCCGCCGAAATCCAGGCACTTGCTTGTGAGCCCCCTCGTCCTCCCTGGGTCTATTCTGCTGTCGCTGCAGCAGCTGAAATGGTTATTTATTATTTGCATCTCCCCCGGGGCTCCTTTCCCACCCCTCCTCCCCTGCCCCCGTGGAAGTAAGCAAGCAGCCTTCTCATGAAGGAGGCAGATGCTTCCCACTGAGCTGCAAATTTTGGTGGCCTGGCGGGGGTGACTGTATCCTTATGCTTTGTCCGGCAGGGATGTTAACACACAGGTACGCTGCTGTCAGCAGAAAGATCACTCTCTGCCTGAGGAGACGAGTGCCAGGCATGAAGTTTTCCTCTGGGCATTGCTTTTTCCCATATAGCAGGGCATTCCCTCACATCCATGTAACCAGTTTCTCTCACATCCCAATGTGCACAATTGAACACATTTAATCATCCGGCAACTCCAAGGAGGTCTCCCTGATTTGGAAGTTTTGGGGCCCATTGCATTCAGACTTACTTTTTGTGTGATTATTCCCTTGTGGATCACTGAGGTCTTATTGAAAACCAGAAAGGATGAAGCAAACTCTGCCTGCCTTTGACTAGGTTAGGCAAGGTTGTCCATTATCATTATGGAACTCACAAAAATATTGAGAGCAGAAAGCAGCAGTGGCAAAGACCACATTGTCCAGCAGCCTGAACCCATACCAGTTCATCCAGAAGAGTTGATCTGGCAACTTCCTTGCTAGTAGGAAACAGGGGAAAAAAGAGTTGATATTTTGAACAATATCAGAAAATATGCCCCTTGCACAGTCTTTCAGGATCTCCTGAATGACCCCCATTAGGTGGGTTGCTTTACTAGATGCAAAGGGCCTTGTTGTATCAGGTTGTATCAGAGAGCCACCTATACACTTTTAAAGTGCCACAATAATGTGAACAATCACAAATTACCTTTCTTCACAAGGACTGAAAAGTGTGTCTAATTAGGAGCTATTGGCTTGATCCACCATGTACATCTCAGCTTAGTGGTGCCTGGGTGTAGCTGGTAGGTACAATAATGAGTGTGAGGAAGATGATGGGTAGTAGTGTTACGTTCCCAAAGCTCTTGGTGAGGATTAAGCTACTCAAAATAATAGAATAATTGGAAAAAAAAAAACCACCAAAAAAAAACCCACCAAAAACTTATCAGGATTATGGCTACAGGCTATATATCCCTTTTCTAGTTCTCCTCAGAAGCTGCAGGTCACCCTTTACCAGGGGTGAAGCTGTGATGAGATGAATCTCAAATCAAGGGACAGGACCCACAACAGTAACTGTGAAATACAAGACCTGTGTTTACTGTTAAATGGTCAAATGCTGTGATTCTGAGACCCTTGTTGGGAGACATTGAACAGGTGGCTTGTGGCTTAGCTGGTGGCTAAGAATCCACTGAGTTTTTAGGTGTATCTGCAGCCCAAAGTTAGACACCTACAGCATCTATATGAGGCATGTATACCATTAAGCATCTCAGTTCTGGCTACCTCCCCTAGTCAGGAAAAATACCCAGGAGATGACTTTGATTTAAGCTCTGCACATTTAGAGCTTAAGCCATGGTTTAAAAGGGAAGACCCTAAGTTCATCTAAAAGAAGAGGGCCATTTTCTAAAGACAGTCCTTTATTAGATAGATTCAGGGCAGTTACAGCAGCAGTAGAACCATGTTTGGAGTTATTACTCTGGATATTATGTTGAGGATTTCTTGTAGCAAGCACTAGACCCTGGTTCTGCTTCCTTAGGCCAGCTCCATAACCAAAGGGCAGGTACCCCTTTTTTCTCCTCACCTCTATACTGTGAAAGTAGCTAAATTTTCCTCCTAATTTAGGTCCATAATTGGTTATAAAAATAAAAATATCAAAATATTCCTAAGGCTTGATGTGATATTTGTGAAATTCACTGTGATAAAGACTGTGCTGTTTGCCCCATTTTGACGGAAAGCTCACTAATATTTTAGAAATTCAGGCTTTGTTTATAGACTTTTAAAAAATATGGCTCAGTCAAAACACTGAGGTGAAGCCTACACAGGATTTTCTACATTTTGTTCTAAAGGTGATAACACAAGAGATTAGGCTTTTCTGTGGAAAGGCTGACGTATTTTTTCCATGTATAGGGCTCTCTTTGTCAGAGTTTTCTGCTGAGAGGACACAAACACTTGACTCATGAAACACGTCCCTTCCTCCAAGCACTTCCAAGTCATCGTTTGCCTGTGTACACTACTGTGTTTAAATCTGGCCTTATGAGTTTTACAGATGGACAGGAACAAGGGGTGGAGGATGATGGAGACCCAGGGCCAGAACAGAAATAGAAGGAAATGACCAGCTTGGAGTCCAAGCAGACATGGATATGTGTTTCTCTCTGGAAACCACTAGAACACATCAAAGAACAGATTTAATCACTTACAACTGAGTGGGAGCAAGTGTCTCTTGAGTGCTCCTCTCCTGAAGCTCCAGAAAAAATTTCAAAATAGACTTTCTTTTTTTTTCCTGATGAGCCTCACACAGTCCTTCTGCCAGCTGTTCTTAAGACAAAAATCACTGCCAAGCCATAGGTACAACGTTATGCATAGGACATAACTTTACAGCCACTTGATGCAAATAATTTTTGTTAAGGAAGAGGAACAGAAAAGAGCTAACAACTTTGCCTGTTTGACATAGATGTTTCCATGTATTTAAGTTTTACAATGAGCATTAGAAGAAGAGCAACTAGGGTAAGTTAAAAACATATAGAAATGTATAGATCTAGATCTCTCTGTTCAAGATAGTTACTTTACAAGATAAATGTTACTGCAAGTATGCAGTGCCAATGCTGTCTATTCTTCCAGTTAAATCAAAACTCCTGTTAGATTATGTTTTTAGTTCTTACAGCTGTGCCTCCCAGAATCATGTGATTTTATGATAATCTCAGCTTTTCCATCTTCATGTTTGCAGTGGAGATCTTGAATATATGTTCCTGTGGGCTGCTGCATCAGGATGCAGGGGAACAGGCCCATTCTAACAATACTTTAAAAATATCCTGATGTTTAAGAGAATGACACAAATTGAGGTTAGAAATATGATGCTTAGCACAATTTTCTGTTAAATCATGAGTGTCCATTAAAGTTCCTCTCCTGCCTACAGGCAGCAGCAAGGGAATAAACTGAGCATCCCACACATTCCCTTCTCATCCTGTCTATGATGCTGAGAGTCACAGATATCTCTTGATCAAGTCACACACAGGATGAGATACTAGAGGACTGATTCTTACCCTTTGATTCCTTGTTTTCATTTTACTATAAAAGACCCTTATTTTTGTGAAGCAAGAGCAGGAGTTCTTCCATTGGCACACACACAGCAGAGATCTCTTTGGCTCTGACAGGGTCTTGCAAGCTTTTCCCACCTGCCAATCTTGACCCAGATGTATTTGCACAGACCTGTTGATTTTGCACACAGTACCAGCTGAAGTTTGAAACTTTCCAAAAATCATACAAAGAAAAGAACATTTCTGTCTGTAGTACTTTTATGGCAAGTTTCACAAACCCTTCCAACAGTGTTTGTAGTTGAAACACTGACAGCTGTTTTTTTTGTAGTTTTCTTTTCTCTCTCTCTTTCTTCTAGTGACATTGCCAAGCTGTGTTCTAATCTGGTGGGCACTGGGAATATGAAACAAAAAATAGTTGAAGGGCTTCTGGTAAGCTTGAATCTTTCTGAGTCAAGGACGTGTGCTGTGAAGCAGTCAGAAATCCAAGAGCTCTCTCCCAGTGCATGCTCTTTGCCATCGAGCGGGCTATGTCATTTCTTTGAAGCAGGCCCTATTTTGATGGGCAAAACACCAGAGGATGATGTAAACCTCTAAGGATGATTACTTGGGTCCTGTGTCCGTCTTAGTCTGAAAAAAACCGCCTTGAGAAATCTTTGGAGCTGCTGCTCTTTTGTCTGTCAGCAATGAAAACAAGGGAGATGTTACTGATCACAGAGCAACCGAGTCAAATGACAGGCATTGTGCTAGGAAAAAGTTCTCTATGATGTTGGCTTGTCCTCACTACAGTTAGTCCTCTATTTTTGCTGTGGAGGTCTTCAGATAGAAGTGCCAGCTTGGGGCACGCTGTGCCAGATCTCGACCAGATCGTGTGCAGTTTGTCTTGATCTGACACTGAGAGTTCAGGGCTCTCCCAGGGTGCTGGTGGTCCTTAGGGCTGTCACCCACATGGGGCTGGCTGGCCAGCCTCTGGCTGGGCTTTGCAGCTGCTCAGGCCCATTTGGGAATGACAGTGATGCTACGTGGATGCAGCTGGATCCACATGGGCACAGAAGCCAGCGAGGGTCTGCAGTAACCCTCTGCACAAGCCCCCTTGCAATGGTCTGAAGATTCTGACAGTCACTTAGTGAGCCTCTTGGTGCTCTTGTCCTTTTGATAAGGACAGAAAGATAGAGTAATTGAAGCGCTGCTGAGATTCGTCATGTGCCATAAACCTCTAATCTTAATCTCTGTCTTTTCAACCAATAAGCCTTGATTCCTCATATTATCCTCCTACGCCTGCCCACCATTCCCCTTCCCAGAACAAAGCCTCCAAATTCCCATCAGTCCTGTGGCAGAGTACCAAGATCAAACTAATAATCTGAGAATTTTTCCACTTTCCCAAAATTGTGGGACAATAGCTGTACATAAAAAAGCAAAGTCATACTCATGCTAAAATGCTGGCGTTAAGGTTTATTTATCCTATTTAATTGTGTACACACTCCAATATTACATTTGTCATGGGAGTATCTGAGCCTCTTGCAGTGATGCATTCAGAAATGTCTCCCTCTTCCTACAGCAGAAAATGTGCAGGGAAAGGTAATATAGAAATAGACACAAAGAGATGCAATACAGAAAGTGTCACTGGTACCAACATTGTAGAGCTGTAAGATCAGCTTTTGGAGAGGTCATTTAATTCCCTGCCACTGGTCAAGACCTGAAAAGTCCCTGCTTCCTGTACAGTTTTTCCTTTCTTATCAAGAGTCCTGTTAAAGGATCTTTGACCACAACTTTTGTCCCAGAGCTTAACTGCTAGCCTTTTTAGGTTCCCCACTCAGACCAAGAGGACATAGAGATAGTTAATAAAACCATAAACTTGATTCAACTCCTGACTGGACACCATTCAAAGGAGTAGAGGACAAATATGACAAATCTGGAATAGCCTCAGCTCTTGAGAAAATGCAGGACCAGTTTCTGCACACGTTGATTCACTGAAGACTTTTTGCATTGCTGTAGCCTGGCCAGGAAGTGGCACAGGCATGAATAACTGGAGCCAGACCAATGGCTGTCAGAGTGGGAGAAAATATCTTGAACAGCTCCAGATAGAGCTGATCATTACTCTTGCTAAACCTCTTCAATAACCCTGTCTGTAAGAATAAAAAAGAAAGTAAAATACATGGCACATTACGGGGGAGAGCTGTAAGGAGCATCACTTGCCATAGAGAGAAAATCAGAAATGTTCAGGCAAAGCACAAGTCCCAAGGAATGCAAAGTAAAAATGAGGCATTATTCTGCAAGTATATTGATCCAAGCTGGCTCTTTTTATTTTGGTCTTCACTAAATAGAATTAATAGTGAACAAATGCTGACTGCAGTTAACTCCACTGGCATAAAATTAATTTGTCAAAAGTTTTTAGTACACCATTGGTCAGGTGTAAAGTAGAAAATGCCAGATTGTTACCTCTTATGGAGTTAGATATTGTCAAATGGGCTTCACTTCATTAAATTCACTAGAACAAATTTGGGCTCAATATCAGTGATCCAAAAATTCCAGATAGATGGAAGAAGTGTAGAGTATGAGAAAAGAGAAAAATTGCAGTTTTTTTAAAATAAGGAGAAATCCATAAACCATGGTCTGTCTTCCTTATTTTAATTTCCAGAAAAACAATAGAGCATAATGCTCTACATGTATAGTATAGCATAGCCATATATATATAGCTAGAAATCAGATGACAATCAAACTGCTTGGGAGATAATAGTTGCACAGGAGCATGGTTTTGTCAAACAACCACTAGCTCTATTAAGCCTAACTCAATTTTCCTGTCTAGCAGGATATAGGTCTTTGTGAGCTGATGTCACATATCTGGGTGCTAGCAAGGCTTTTGACACTTCTCATGTTGTGGAATCCCATGAGGCATCGCCACGCCTCTGGGATTACCACATTGTCTAAGCCCCGCAGGGTCCGCTTTTCGTGGGCGGAGGAAGACATCAATCACCCACGGTTTTCTAGAGAGTTCTATGAGTTATGACATTTTACTAGTTCGCTCCTTTGTCATTCACCCTTCACGCCCTGAGATTGGATGTTTTGCCCTTGTTACTCCCATGTTCTTGTTCTCTATTGGTTACCTTGTTTTCCTTATATACCCTTCACCCCCCAGTGAAGCGGCGCCATTCTTGCCTCTGCTGCGTCTGAGTGCAAGTGGCTCCCGAGCTGGGTTGCTATCCCCGTTTTACCAATAAATTTGGTAGAGCATATATAGCAATCCAGCGTCCTTCTCCTCATTCTGCTGCGGCTCTGCTGACGGCCACATACCATCTCGTGGCGAGCACGCACCTGGGATCGCGACCCAGGCGCGCGCAGCACCCTTTATCTGATCGCGCCCCGTGGGTCTCCCCCGCGTCGCCGGTTGCGACGTCCACAGCCCACTCGGGACCGCGACATCATGTGACAGTTTCCTAAGGAAATTATAAGAAAACATGAGCTCAAAACTATTGTAAAGCAGGTGCTCAGCCACTTGGAAAACTTTACTTAGCAAGTAGCTGGGAATAGGTCAGTGCCAGACTGCAAAGTTTCTTTGTAGTTCCACAGGGGTTCCATCTTGGGTCAACATTTTTATTAAAAACTTGGAAAATATCTGAAAGTATTTGTCATTTCTTGGAAGACACTGGAAACATTTGTGAGGTTAGATTAGAATTCAAAAGATCTTTACACATTGAAGAAACAGTGTTTAAAATAACATCATCAGTAAAGACTAGAGTAAAGTACTACAGCTAGAAAGACATTTTCAGCCAAAATGCAAGTGCAGGGAAGAACTGAATAGGCTACAGATCTCCCAAAACTCAACTAGAGAATGTGGGGGACCACACATTAAGGGTTAGTAAATTTTATGACATTAATGTAAAACACTCATCTAAATTATGGGGATTTTGGGAAGGGAATATTTTACTGAAGACTAAAAGAAATCCCTCCTCTCTCAGCATCTAGAAGGCATCTGTAAAGAACTGTGCCCATATTGAACAGACATTTCATAAAAGACTTGGATAAAGTCATGAATAGTCATGAATATGAAATGAAAATGAAAAGTCATGAATAACCAGAGGTTTAGACAACATGACTTATAGAGAAAGAATGACAAAAATATGGGCTTGTTTAGTCCAGAGGGAAGATATGATAACACATTTGAAATACATAAAATGCAGCTGCAAAGAAAGAGTAAAAATGAAAGTTCTTTCTGTTCATCAGATAAATAAAATGAGAAAATGTTAGGTGAAATTGGAGTTTTTCAAGGATAAAATGAAAATTTTCAAATGGCGAGGGCAGTTAAACACTGGCACAGAAAGCTAAAACTACTGTGGGCTAGTGATGATCAAGAATATTGTGTGTTCCTCTCTTGCAGTCCAATCACAAGGCTTCTTTCAGTGGTGCCTAAGGTTCTGAGAACAATGAGGAACACAAGAGCACCCTTAGTGCATGGGAGTGACTGACCAGCTCTGGTTCATGCCTCCCACCAAGAGGAGCACAACTCATACCAGCTCTTCAGGAAAACTTTCTTCTGTCAGTATTTTCTGGATCATGACAGGCTTTAGCTTTCAGCCAATGGCTCTAACCTATGTATTGCTCTCATCCAGATAAAGTCACCTTGGTCACATTAACCAAACAGCAGGACTGTACAACAAGAAGGTGGATCAGGACTATCTGGGTGTTCCAGGAGTTGGAACATCATCCAGCTGGCAGGATGGTACTGAATAGCAGAAGAGAGAGGATTGATCCTTTGGGGACTTGGTAAGTGCTGCTGTCTTCCAACAGCAGAAACGTAGCTTTCTACATCTAGCAGTCACTGGCATCCCTTCAAGAGGGACCTGGACATTTTTATTATATTACCCTGTCCCACTGTTAACACTCTGAAGTGAAACAGGAGTATCTTCAGGTCAAGAGTGTAAAAAGTTGAAGAAAGATCCAGGAGGATGAAAATGGATGGCTGTTTTTCTATCTATTGACGAGGAGAGATCATCTGTCAATGCCACTAAAGTGGCTTCACTTCAGTGTCCTGGCCTCAATCCAAATTGAGCCATCTCTCACACTTATTATCCCTACTAGATATAAATGTACAGGCCATATTTCATTTTCCCATCAGATATTGGCCTGAACAAAAGAACATCTATTCTGATATACAGTATGCCTATAGTCAATATATGCTCTGTACTTCTTTCTCTCCACTGGATGGTAAGTTTTTTGTAGAGAGTAGATGTGCTAACACAGCTTATATCAGAAGCAACACATCTCACAGTTCTATAGGGAAATCAAATTATCCTGTTGGAAATAAAGATGAACTAAATTATCTAATAAGTGAATGCCAACACTGGAATCTTTATAAGCACTCCTAGGTAATTCCTTAAAAAAGAGAGATCCATTATGCCCTAACCTGCACTTTGTCACCAGTGTTGTTCCACTGTCAAGGTAAAGAACTGAGGAATGTCCGCAGACTTGTTATGACATTAATCATATTAAGCAAGTTATGTGAACAACAACTGCAATTAAACTGTAGCAATCAAAGTAATAGGAAGCATTTACGTTTTGGAAGACCATAAAGTAGTATGTTTTACTTAGAAATAGCAAAGGTTGTGTCAATCTGTGAGACAGGAGCTATATACATACCCTGCCTGAAAACTGTCCCTATCTCAGGCAGAATTTGTCTGCACCTCCAGTGAAGAGTTAGAGAGCTCAACAAGGAACTAAAACTTGACCTTGGTATGAAGTGGTATAACCTCTTCAGACTCTAATGAAGTATAAACAATCCAAACTTATCTCCTAGCATCCACTTCTCATACGGCTACCAGAAAAATGCTGAGCAAATAGTCAAGGTAAATAAATTTTAGGCTCCTTGTACAGAACTATAATGCCTCCCAAACTGCTATTTCACCACTGGGAATACTGATGGGCTGACATGAATCACTGATTGCAGACACATCTGCACTGAGGAAATGAAGATTTTTTTTCCCCTACAGGGTTTCACATTTCGATGTGAGAAGTCTGAATGGTGAAGTCAAGATTCCTGTGCTAATCTGGGATTGCTTAGTTGCTCCAGAGAGCTTGGGTTTGTACTTAGGGCAAATGAGAAAATGATCCTATGCCACCCCACCCAGACCTTGGTGACAACCAAATCCTCCCAGACATTAAAGCATCCAAGCCTCGGGCATAACATAAGAATATTTTGAATATAGACCTTCCATAACTATGCACAGCAAAATCAATGTCAGAATATTGGACCTCCAGTCATGGCTTCCAGTTATAAAGGTGATCACCAAGTATGACTGAAAAGTGCTTCACATATTCTACTTTGCAACATGCTTTTCAGGGATAACATTATGAAAACCAACTTGTTCATGTACTGCTTTGCAGCATCAGATGAGATCCTTACAAACAGGAATAAATCATGTGCATATGGCTACACTTAGGCATGCATCTGTCCAAGGCATCTGTACAAGGAAAAAATCTTTTGAAACAGGAAGATTCATTAACTTCACTACTGGCATTTGATCTAGGAAGATGCTTCCCATTACTCCAGGATTTGGCAAATTCAGGAGCAGAGTATGTTAGAATTCCATCTGCTGTGGCCTCCTGTCACCAAAGCTTAGTTCTTTTCTTTACTATACTAAATAATTTTGAATGCACAGAGCAGCAATATTCCAAAGAGGGTAACAACTTCCTTGGCTCTCCACTGCTCAGTAAGCACACAGTGCTGTAGGTACTGATGTGGTGATTACAGCTGCCTTTCAGCTGCAGGTCAGCCAGACCTGCTCAGTGGAGTCACTGCTCTCTGGCTCCCCAGCCTCAAGGACACTACTAACAATCTTTTTCTCTGAGGTTGAGCTGGCCTACTGCCACTGTAAATACAAAATCTCACTTACATGGTTGAAAGATTAAATATCTGATTAAAATTTCTGGCTGATAATTTGTTGAACTTGGCCATAGGGGTATATTCAATGCTACATGCTCAGGAGTAGGGGGAGAAGAAAAAGGGGGATGTTGTATTTCATGAAACTGCAAGCAAGTCACTTCTCAGCTGAAAATCAAGATGTAGGATATGATTTGGCCATGTCCAAAGCAAGAGGTAAACATTTGGGCAGGTTGTCCTCCTTGGAGCCTCTGCAGGAGCACAGCTCCATGTAACCAAACTATGGTGTGAATTCACTGCAGCCACTTTTGAGATGCAGTGCCTGATTCCATGATTTACATGGCTGTAAAACCTCTCCAGAGGCAGACTGTAGGGATAGTGTGTAGCTGAGGCTGAATTCAGCATGGGATGTCAATGGGTTAGACCAAAAACTTCTCAGCCTCCATGAATAACTCAAGGTACCACCTGAGCCCTGGTTCATGACACTTAGGAAATCACACAGGGGTTTCTGGGGGCAGACATATCAGTCTCCCTACCCAGTTTCTTCAGGATTTGTCCACAGTAAAGAGACCTGGACAACCCACTCCCTTGGTCAGAGTTCTTGAAGGGGCTGGGGTGTGCTCATCTGGCACCACATGGTCAGAAACATCAGACAAGTTTTACAGGTCCTAATAAAATACAAGGAATGGGTTTGGGTTTTTTCCTTACAGGGCCCAGGCAAGTCTGGACTAATTTGTTCTTGTTTTGAGAGACATCAAGCAGCTCCATCCTAATTGCAAGTCTGACCCTTTCCAAATTTCTGGAAAAAATTTGGAATCTTTTATAATGGGAAAAGTTAGGCAACATTAATATAGGAAGTTTTGGTGGTCCTGTACTAAGTCTTTATTGTTGTGGCTTAATTTGACGTGATGGTCTCTGCCTTGAGCCTCATATTATTTCCTTGGAGTTGTTCTGACAGGACAGGAGCTTCAATCAAGCATGTTTCCCCACCAATGTTATAATTCACATAATAAACATCAGAAAAAACCCACAATCTACTTACAGCAAGGACTGCAAATCCCCCATCACTTCTGCAGCCAAAATTCACTGATGAGGATATGTTTAGACAACTACAGATGATGTAAAAGCCATGGGTTTGTCCTGACAGTTCTGGTGTGTTTTGCCCATACACCTGTGGAGACCTAGTACAGTATATGACTCCCCAAGCAAGACTTTCCAGCATTATTTTTAGGATATTCTTAGCAGTCATGTTCATTTTGGACTCTCTTTTCACTGCAGCCTTTGTAGAGACTTAACACTGCAACAATTACTCATACCAACCACATTGCCTCTTACTCTGTGCAGACGTGGCTGGGCTATGTTTTTCCAAATGTGTGCAAATCCCTGGCATGTGTTTTATCTCTTCAGATTCAATACAGTGAAGAGAGATCCTGAACAATCTTAGCTCAGGCTGGGCAACGACCAATTTGTCTTAATTGGCGAGTGAAAGCTCATGGCATTGCTTCTGTTCCCAGCATCAGGTTTCATTCAACAAAACCAATGAGACACATCCATGTACTTAGAGTTAGTGAGTATGTTTTTGAATTGGGGTCTGGTTGTTCTTCAGAGCAAATATTGACATTTCTCCCCGAAATGGCTTTCCTTAGCACATTTGTGCCAATAAATGTCACCGCTCAAATGGTAAACAAAGGTGCAAATACAGCCAAAGCAAATTAATTAAAGCAGATACCCCCAGGCAACGTTTTGCTCTGCCACCAGATGGCTGCTGGCAGTGACTGGGAGGGAACACTCTGTGCAAGTTAATAGCAAGAAAAATCTAAATGCTGAGGAGCCAGGAGCACTGGGGAGCTCTTCACAGCCACTCCACCACTGGCAAGACATGAGACTTGACCTTCCCAGGGTTCAAGCACACAGAAAAGCTCAAATATAATGAAGAACACAGGGGGCAGTGGTGGAGGCAACCAGCAAACCCTTTAGGTTTATCACCCACAATTAAATCTCTCCTGCAAATGGGAGACAGCAAGGGAAAATCCCAACAGGCAAGCTGGGGGGCTGAACTTCTATTGCTGCAGCTGCATGAAATTATTTAGCAAGGTATGGCCCATGAAATCCTTGTAGCCTGTAAAGGCTTTTGCAGTGGTAACCCAACAGGTAGTTTCCATTGTGGTCATCTTACAAAACTAAAAGGCTCAGTTTTGCTATGAAGGCCCCATCAAAGCATCCTACTGCTCAGGTGAATATTCATCAGAAAATCTGGGAGGCTCCCATTCAGAAAAGAGTTTTTGTTTTGTTTTTTGTTGGCCTACATTGCTTCATAATATTGTCATGTCCTGTTATATTTATCCCAGAAGTTGCCATACCCCAGAGTGGCTGGACAAGCCTGGTCTTCTATCACTCCCAGAGATGAAAAAGATGTTGGACTGTGCTGCTTGGAGCTCTCTGCACAAGGAAGGGGAAACCTGAAGTGCAGAGGGAAAGCACAGCAGCAGACTCAGCATCACACTTCTGAGCAAAATATGCAACTTGATAGCCCAAAAATGTCATTGGCTGGAAGGCAGCCATTTACTTTTAAGAGTATTTAAAGTATGTTAACTACAGACCAAAAGAATACATTGTAAACACAACATAATAACTCCTCTAACAGGGGAGAGAGGTTTTTTATTTACCTACCAGAGACATTTGATTATCAAGCAAAATCGCCTTATGAAAAGAAAAGCACTCCATCACCTTGCAGCCTCAAGTGCCAGCATACCACATATAACTTTAATGTGGTCTGTACCTGTTTAGAGGTCACTTAAAAGGTAACTGTTTCAAAAAATGCATTCATATAAATGTATGTTTTAATGCCTTTTGTGTGAAATGCTGAAGTTGAGTCTTGAATGCCTGTGCTCACGAAAGATCATGTAGTATTTTTAGCAAGATTAAAAGGGGTAATCCTGGTCAAATTCCATTTTGAATACTTACACTTGGCCTATTTTAGTTCTCCTGAAGTTTCAGCTGTACATTGTGTTCTCCCTGGCTTTTTCTCTGATGTGTCAGCACTGCCTAGATATGACTGCATTTCAGTAGCACGCTCAGCCCTGGGGCGCTCCACCGGCACAGGTCTGCGCTGCTCCTTTTCCCTCTTCTGACACAATTGTTCCAACCTTATGGGCCTTTCACTGGGACCTTCTGACACAATTGCTGCACCCTTTCATTGGGACCTGAACAAAACAGGCATAGCCAGTCTTGATATGCAACGAGGGAGGACATTTCACCTCTATTTTTTTTTCAGTGTTAAAAGATATCCAGGAGAAAAAAGTGCTGTGTAAGTAGGAAGGATCACTGCTGTTACTATCAACAGCAATATTTATATTTCTATCTATATATTCCTTTTCACTTAACATTTTTGGTGATAAAAGGGTCTTAATTAAAAATATAAACAGGTCTTTCACTTTTTGTTTTATACTTATCTTCCACATGTGCTTGTAATAATCTGCCTTCTTGCCAACACCATCTTGTAAATGAGATCCATATCTCAAGGGTTTATCCTGGTTAAATAAACTGAATTCAATAAAACCCATCTTCAGATATTCCACATGTGAGAGTTATTACTACACTAACATGCTACTGTTGCTTCTGTTACCTAGTGTTACAGATGCATTAACTTCTCCCCTTTGCTTGAGTTATGCTCCACTGTATATCTAAGATAAGAAAATGGAGTGCCTGGAGTCTGTTCAGTGTTATCATATAACAAACAGTGACTTTTTTATTGAAGGAGCTCCACGAGCGATGCACGTTTTATTGAAACTAATTCAGAGGGGAAAAAAATATTTAAAGATAAATGTTGAACTAAAACCAAAGTAAGTAATGATGTTATTTGTCCCCTTTCTCTCCCCTTCCCTCCTCGTTGCCCCCAGCTCATAAGCTTTGTGATAGTGTCACAAAGGGCTGCACAGCATTTCTTTGCAGTCAGAACTCAAAGATTCCAGTGCAGTCTTACAGCTGATCCCAGTAAAGTTACCATCAGCATTTCCTGCCCCCTGAAATTCATTCATTTATCAACCTACTTTCTGTGAGCACCTCTGCAAAGCCTGCAGGCTGGATTGTGCTCAGCACAAACCTCAGAGCAAAACAAACAGTTGTATTTGAGCTCCACTGTGCTGCCTTTTTTTTTTCTTTCCTTTTGATTTTTGCCTTTTTTCTTTTTTTCTGGGTAACTTCTTATAGCTGCCTAGCTTGAACTTCCTGCCTTGTTACTGCAAAATGATCTGATCTGCTCTGAGACACCAAGCCCTCGGTGTGTTTTCCTGACAGCATTTCTTTCTCAAAAGCACCCCAGGCCATCCACTAATCCAAGCAAAGTTATATATTAAAAAGGTCACTGCATTCCCTCCAGAATCCTTCTGCTGTTGTTTGGAAAAGAGAGCAGTGGGCAACTGGGTGTTTTTCCAAAATTATGGTACAGACCCCTCTTAGAGCACGATCTCAGAAGAAGAGCACAAGTAAGAGCTAAGATAGAGTCACTCTTCCTGCTTTCCTATGGCCAAGCCTCCCTTCTTGTCCCTTGCTATTGGTTTTTTTTAAATCTCTTTTTCCTGTTGCCTTCCCAGCAAGGAATCCACTGCATTTCATCACAACCATCAGATGGAAATCTTCAGCTGAGTTTGCAGGGACACGGACAGACGAAAGGCCCAGCCCTGAGACACACAATGGTTTTGATTGGCAGTGAGGGCTTGATGTTCAGAGTGATTCCAAAGTATGAACTGGAAACACAGAACCAAGGCTCTCCCCAGATGGTCACAAGGCGATTCTTGGCCCATCAGAAAAATAATTAGAATGGCATTGCAAATAGTGAGGCTTCTTTTGCAACATTTATAGCAAGTGGAGGCCTCTCAGGAAAGATTTCCAGGATCAGAGCCAAATTCAGAAATAAAAGCCAACAAAAGGAAGATTTACACCTCCCTCGAGAAGACAGCCAATAAGATTTCAAGGTGGATTTTGAGACTTTGGCTGCTGAACTACATTTCTGAGATTTTTCTCTTTGATTTTAATGAGGTGAACTAATGTGTTTGTTTGCTTAAAGGAATAATAACAATAATAACACACAGAAACAAATACCAAAGAAACATCTTTTCTGAGCATCAAGGCCCACTTTCAGCATTTCATCTCTCTACTACACTCTCTTACTGGTTTTTATTTGCCAAAGCATATCCTCTTGATGGGGTCAGGGACACTATGCTAGGAACTGTTCAAACAGCATAGAATAAAGTCTTTTTTGCAGAAAATTCAAAATGTCTGCTTCTGCTAGGGGAATAAAAAGGAAAAAGAAAAAAGGAAAAAGAATTAGAGAAACTAGAACTACTGCTGAAGTCCAGTGTGCTACTATAAATCATGCTTGAGACCCAGATGAACATACTGTGTAGAAATAAAACTATTGCCATGCTCTCCTATTCTAGTTCTCTTAAAGGGTTTTTCTTTCCTTGAGCTATTTCTTGCCTTTTTCTCCAAGAGATCTCCTCTTTGTCCTTTTTGGACCCTCAGCTAGCTTTTCTTTCTTGTTCACTTGGGGTGCCTCAGCTACACCTTATTTCATTCACTGGTCACAGGAGGAAGTGGAAGATTCAATGAATGACTGAATAAGTCTGTTAATCAGGTAATCACCTTTTTTCCTTGTAGGATTCCTCCTTATCTTAAGTAAATACTAAACCCGATGTCAGGAAGAAAAGGTTTCACATCTCTGAAATACAAAAACAAGGATATGACATTGTCTTTTTTCTTGAGACTTCATCTATTAAACATGAAATTATCTCAGGCCTCTGTTTCTTGCATTTGTAACCCTGGTAAATAAATATGACACGATCAGAAAATGTTAACTAGTGGTTCTATAAACAGAAAAGGCTTCCTACATATAGGTCATAAGTGATATTGCTTTGAAGCATTGTTTCAAGCCATATCTTTCTGGCAAAGCTTAGTAGTTTTTAAGCGGAAATATCACACTGGGAAGTTTTATCCAGGCTCAACAGGCTGTTGTTAGAGGAGGAGCTGGGACCTGAGTGTCATTCCTGTACTGTGCCACAGCTGTCCTCTGAGGTGCTGTGCTGGGTTCTAGAGTAACTGGATTTCA
This sequence comes from Dicaeum eximium, assembly GCA_013396995.1. Taxonomy (NCBI): domain Eukaryota; kingdom Metazoa; phylum Chordata; class Aves; order Passeriformes; family Dicaeidae; genus Dicaeum; species Dicaeum eximium. The sequence continues at coordinate 1,568,360 of VWZP01009260.1, forward strand.
GAATAACAGGGTTTCAGACCAGTGACTAGGACTAAGAAAGAAAATGACTGGAAGACATTGTACTAAAAAACTCCCTTTTTTGTTCGAAGCTGGTACTTGATAGATTGGTTGGATGTGATATCTCAAGGGGCAATGATCAGTCTGTCTCTGTTTCCCCTTGCCCTGTTGCCAAGGCCTGTTAAGGCTCTGACTCCAGGTGTCCCATGGAGGTTTCTTTTCCAAGCTGAAAAGCCTTGCTCACACACCCATGGCATATCTGGAAACCTCTTCCACTCCTTCAGCTGCCTTCACCACCCTTGCTGGGACCTGCTTCTCTTTTGCTGCAGAGGGGGAGGGAGGATTCAGAACTGCGTGCTACTCCATGCTCATGGAAACCATGGATCTATACAGTGGTGGCACCCTGACAGTCACTGTTTTGTTCTGCATATTTTTCCTAATGTTCCCTAACACCTGATTTGCTTTTTTAAGTGCTAGTGGGCACAGGGCTGTGCCCACAGCCAGGCCAAGGCACAGGCCAAGATGTTTATCACAAGTGATAACAATCTGGTCCTCAGCATTTTTCATTTCATTTCCAGATAATTTTCTCCCATGTGCATCACCTGATGTTTATTTACATGGACCTTCATCTACCATTTTACCATTTGGCCACATAGTCTTGTAAAACCCTCTGCAACTGTTCACAGCTAGCCAACATCTTGCTATCCTGAATAATCTAAAAATGTCCCCAGTGTTGTCTCACTACTAAGCGCTTTTACAGTTCCCATATAAATATTTTGATCAAGGGTTTTATCACAGTTCTTCTGGAACTCCACTGATAACAACCTGCCATGAAAATAGACCATCTTTTCTACTCTTTCCTTCCTATCTTCTAAGCAATTATTTATGCATACAAGGACTTTCTATGCCATGTTTTTTCAGTTTCTCTAGGAGTGACTTCTGTGGTCTCATGGAAGATTTTTAAGAATTCAATAGACTGAATCAATGGAATATCCTTACATGTTTGCTGAGTCCTCCAGAGAAATACCATTTCATAAATAAGATTTTAATAGAATTTCAACTATAGACATCCCTTTACAAACATCATGTTGGCTTTTGTACAGTACAGCATGTTTACACATATTTATTAATTAATGACCCTCGTTATTGTTTCCACTACCTTGCCCAAGCATAGATGTCAGGATCACTGGCCTGTAGTTCCCCTGAAATACCCTTGAACAAAGTTCAAGGTATCACAGGTAGCACAATTAAAAAAGAGTTAGCACAATTAAAAATGAGTTTGGTAGCACAATTAAAAATGAGTTTGCCAACTACCAGTCTTCAGCTACCAGGCTAGCTTTCAGTGTGCATTTAAACACTGCAATTCAGTTATTTGATGCCTGGATTCCTCCACAGCCATTGGGTAAATGCCATCTGGTCCTGATGACTTGGCATTGTTCACTGTGCATATGGAGCCCATAACCTCTTCCACTGGCACTTCACTGAGGGACAGGTCCTCTGATGAGTTCCTCATAAATTAAGATCCCATTGTGGGAATCTCCCCAAAGCTTTCCACAAACTTTTCTTCAGATGAAGTCTTGCATTCCTGATCTTAAATAATATAATACACTTACGCAACACTTTTAATGACAAAGGGTCCTAAATTTTTTTTAAAAGTTTGCAAAACTATCATTTCCATTGTGGCTGAAAAGAAGAAAAGGGCGTAAAAATAATTTCCAAATCATCTACCTACCAAAAGAACTGCTGCTTCAGTGAATCTAGATAGGAAGAAAATTGTGGTATGTATAGTGATTTTATTTAAATATATGTCATGGACCAAATACTGCCTGTAATGTATGCAGCCTGTGGGATCAGTCAGCCTCGTACACAAGCTTTTGAAACTGACAAAATCATTGTGATTTAAAGGCTATATAAATTTACTTATATACTTTTATTTGCTCAAATTGCACCCCTCCATGGATCTGGACTGTGACAACAACTAAACTGATGTTCTCCCATTAAGATGTCAAGAAAACCCCTCCCTCAAAAGAAAAAAAAAATATTATAAAATAGGATTTTTCAGCTTTACCAAATAAGTGTAGAAATTATCTTGTTTGTAGCAGACAGAAGGAAAGAACGCAGTAAGTGTCAGACAACTCACGGTCACTTACGCACAAGTTTCTTGCTCATGGCAAGACAGCATGCAAAGAGTGTGAATCATAAAAAAGATCTAACACAGCTTATAAGCACAAAAGTATTGAAATATTTTTCATTGTTAAAACACATGAAGTCACAGAAAACAAGGGGATGCCTGCTAAGGAAGCAAGAAATTTATACTAAAATTCTACCATGCTCACTTCTGGAGGCAAATTGATTGTGAACAGTTTATTCTTTTGAGGAATACTTTGTACTGAGTGGTTCATGAGCTTTTGTGTACATGCTGTAAGATTTGTGCACAAAAAAATAGTGAAAATGAGATTATGTGGTTTCCCAAGTTTCACTCAGAGCTAAAATCGCATAACTTTGTAGGACAAAAGCTTCTGTGTGTTGCCAACACCAAATGCTGCCAATCGTATTGCTTTTTTCAAATAATATGAAAAATTAAATCTTTGATAAAGAGAGCAGATTTTAGTTTGTGGCCAATGACTCTCCGCCATTGTAATGTCAAATGTTTCAAATAGCTGTTGCTTGCTAAACAGTGAGGGGAAATAATCTGTCGTCTGCTGGACTGCTTTCAATGAGGCACTGAGACTGCATTAAAATATCCCATACAAGCAGAAAACATGCTATGATCACAAAGGTCCTTGGCTTCATATCACTGTTTGCACTGATAATGCCTATGATAACTCTGTGAGATACCTCTCTAGCTATCAAGTAATGAAAAATGAAAAGGATTATCGACTTGCAGAGAGCTGGTGAGCTTATGTGCTGCAAAATACAGCAATGTATCGTTTAGATAAGTTACTATTTGGTCTGGAAAATTGTGAAACATAGTATTTCAACACTTTTCCTGTCCTGCCAAAAGAACTTCAGAATCACAGAAGACAATTTATTTCAAACATATGGAAAACATGAGGAATGTTCTCCCAGAGATAACCATCTTTATAACCTGCAGTTGAAAGGATCTTCTTTTCCAGCTATTGGACACTGCTTTTGTATATTAGGTGAGCATTTCCCACTTGCACTTTTAAATATTTGGAGGGAATGGAGAGATATTTAATATGTCATGTCTCAGGCAAAACAGTCTTAATGCTTTTATGATAGGCTTAAAACTGGAACAATCTGATTTTGGATGTGCTAAAGTTTATGGCATCAAACTACAGGGCAAACTGCAACAACTGATGGCAAATTACTTGTTCAAAAATATAACCCTCATATGATAGCATAGCAAAGGGGAAAAATGGAAAATAATTTCATTCACGGTAGTACTTCAGCTTTAAAATGCCTGACTTTAACCTCTCACTTCAAGAAATTGCTCTATCTTGATCTAGACTTGATTCTTTGGAAATGGTGCTTATTTTTCAGGAAACGGCAGGCATTGATAGAGGAGTAATACTTGACAAGAGTCTGGGTACTGGCTATTTTTATGAGAAATACTTTGTACTGAGACATTCACAAGTATGTGTGCACATACTCTAGAGAGTTGTGCATAAAGAAATGGCAAAATATTCAAGTTTTACTTACTCCTACTCAGTTTCTTAAAACGTACAGTTTATTATACTATTCCCACCTCAAATTCAAGAGTGACGAGAATATTTTTCTCTGTCAACAGACTAGGAGAGAACCTGTTGAATATGTGCTTTTAGCTGAAATTTAAGGTTAAGAGGAATTACAGTTGTAGAGATAAAGAATTTTTCTGATTGATTTAGATTTTAACTAATAACTAAGTTATATGGAACATTTAAAAATATTTAACAGCATTTTAAATAACATATTACAGCTTTATGATGACTGTGATGAATCATTGTGGGGTGTTCTACCCCAGTGCTATTTGCCTCAGCTATAAATACAGGTAGAGCTACCTGAAGTTCCATGGAGACTGCAAAACCCATCCTGCAAAGGTGAATAAAGGCAGTTTTCCCACCTGGAGCTCAATGACACTGCAAGCTGACTGCTGGCAATACCCAATTGATGTGTTGTAAAACTTGGCTGGCGACATTTGTGTGACCTGGTGCCAGAAATACACCTGGCACCAAGGTGCTCTGTGAAACTGTCCCCAGGGGCCATGACCACACAGCACAATGGCTCTAATGTCTTTCCAGTGAAATGTCCTGGTTGGACACACCAGGTGTGAGGAGCAGGGCATGCATCCACAAAGCATCCAGGGGCGTTAGCTAAGCAAGGAATGGCTCCGTGTGCTCCATCACTCCCAGTCTGAACTTTTGTAGGGTCTGCCAATGCACTGCCCCGTGCCACAGTATTTCAGTTTCTTTTTGTTCACAAAGAGCTGCAGACCCCTACAGTGCTATGGAAAATAATATGCATTTTAACTTGCCAAGGACAAATCAAGTGTTTTAATTTCACACTCTAACATAAGATAAGAAAATAAACATGAGCTGCTGGGGAGCTGGGTAAACTTGCTCGTGAGCTGGAGGGGTGGAGTGGAGGAGGCGCAGCAGTATGTGAAAAACTTCCATTCAGTGGGAATTGGATAGAAAAGCAACTAGAAAGTTACACTGCACATGAAAAAGCTTGGAAACAATTCTGAAAATACCCAAGTGTTGCTCTAAAAACCAGGAATATGTCCTGACACACAAAATTGTATTTTTTCCAAAAAGCTCCAGCTATCAAACTACAATTATTCTGATTCTCACTTTCACTCCATCTTCAGCCTCCCCTAGCAATTTTTTTATATTAAGCCCATTGCTGAGGAGAAATCTGGTTGACAACGCTGTGGCAGTGCTAGGCTTTAGAAAGAATTGCAGATTTTTATGTTCTTACAGGGATTGTGATGCAAGAGCACAGGCTGGGTCACAACATATTAGAAAGACATTTATTGCGTTGGCAAGTTTTCCCTTGTTTTTTGGCAATTCACAAGATCTGTAGAACTCCTCAAGAGAAACAAGTTTGCTTTTTTTTTTCAATCTTGTTTCTTCTCAATATTTCAAGAACTCTGAATCATCTGGGGAGCTCTTCAGCAACCACATTTATAACACCACTTCTCTGGTTCACGGGGCTATGAACTGCGTCTCCAACAAGTGAGCAAGCCAGATCTGAGGGAGAAGGATACATCAAATCACGGAACCACAAAACACCTTGAGTTGGGAGCGACTTTCAGATATTATCTAGTCCAACTCCTCTGCCGTGGGCCAGGTCCATCTTTCACCGGGTACAGTTGCTCAAAGCCCCATTCAGCCTGACTTTGGTGATGGGACATCGACAGCTTCTCTGGGAGGCACATTCCAGTGTTTCACCACCCTCATCTTAGAAAAACTCTTCCTTGTATCCAATCTAAACCTATCATCTTTCAGTTTAAAACTGTTGCCCTTGTCCTGTTACTAAGGGCCCTGGTAACTACTTTGTCCCTGTCTTTCTTATAAACCCCCTTTAAGCACTGAAGGGCTGCTCTAAGGTCAAAGCCTTCTCCTCTCCATGTGAGCAACTCATCTGTCTTGGCCTCTCTTCACAGGAGAGGTGCTCCCTCCCTCTAATCATCTTCATTGTCCTCCTCTGGACCCACCCAAAGGATCCATGTCTTTCCTGTACCATGGAGCGCAGAGCTGGATGCAGCACTCCAGATGGAGGCTCACCAGAGCAGAGCAGAGGGGCAGAATCACCTCCCGGACCTCTTGGCCCCACTGCTTTTGTGCAGCCCGGGATGTGATTGCCCTGATGGGTTCTGAGTGCATATTGCTACCTCATGTCCGGTGTTTCATCCACCAGCATCCCCAGGGCTGCTCTCAAAGCATTTTTCTAATGAATTAATTGAATCAGTCAGTCAATCAATCAATCAACCTTTTAATCAATGAATACTTGCTACTACCTAAATCCTTTCTTTCTCAGAACGAAGTTCCTGTGTAAGACACTCACATGTGGTGTTGTTACTAGCCTAAGTGTAGTTCCAATTTTGCTTAACTAACACCTCCTAGTGAGAGCAAAGATGCATCCCTTGTATTTTGTTCATACTGATCACAAGTAGCTTTGTGGCATTCAGTGGATACAGGGGACCACAATGTCAGCGGAACAGGACGATCAGCATCAGCCCCTTTGACTTCCATCGTAGCACTTCTGAGGTAAATTGCTGGGCTCTCAGAGGTAAACCTGGTGCTCTGATATCTGGGACAAGTAATGATTAAACAATGAGCCTGTTTCACTGTGAGCAGGCCAAAAATGATGCATGGTTTGGATTGCTTCAGGACTGCTGTGCTCATCAAACAAAACAGGCATCCAGAGCCTCCATTTTCTTGCTCATTTCAGGAACATGGTGGCATGATCAAAAGACCAAGACTTCCAGAAACAGGAAGCAGTGATCTGTTAACTAATAAATTCTGGGGGCAGCTAAAAGTGTGAGGATGTAAATTCCTCTGGAAGTGCCTTTTCATGACACTGCAATATGGTCTGATCCTATCTGGGGGTGTCTGCAGCATGAGCGCTGTTCAGGAAGCAAGAGTGATCTTTAAAAGCCTCTTCTGAACATTCCTGTTCAGAAGGGTCCAGAAGAAACTAGGCCATGAACATAAAAGTTTTGTTTTCTTGGAACAACCATTCTGAGAAAAGCAACAGTGTTATTAACTGGGGCTGAATTTGATCACATTATTGTGTGAACTTTCATTAGTTCTGATTCCAGGGGCGATGTATAACTGTAAATTTTTACAACTGAACCAGATTAGTTTGCAATTTGGGAAACAGATGCTCTAAAATACTTTCTCTAACCACACAGAAAAAGGGCAAAAGTAGAAAAGAGTTCATTGCCTATCTTGCTTTTCAGATTTTCTATGCATTTTTTTAGCAGTCATCAGATAAATAAATGCATCTAAAGGATGCAGAAGTGCATCATTACAAAAAGGCATAGTCACAGGGCTACCTGCCTTGGCCATTAGGTATAAATCATACTAATCATAAAAATTTCTAATAACTAGGAAAAGTATTTTCCTCCTCCTCCATGTAGTGACACAGCAGAAGCTGTTCCTCAGTTTTTTATAGAATGGCACACATTCCCCCTAACACTAAACCTCGTTTTCAATTTCTTTCACCTGGTATGAGTCCTCACCTAAGAGTCTCACAGAAGATGACAGATTTAAGGCAGTTTGAAAACATCCATAAGAGGTAGCTCTAGACTATATAGCAGAGGCACACTGACCTGCCAAATTAACTCTGTAACCCCAGTACAAAAGCTTGGTGACACCACCAAGCACAACCAGGCAAAACTGTGGGAGATAAGCTTGGCTGGCTGCATTTGCTGCTCAGTACTTTTCTCAGGACCAGACTGGTTTTGGCTGAGAAAATGCAGGTCTGACTTCAGGCTCTTGGAAAAGGCAGCACCAGAGCACCACAGTCCCTCGGAGCGATGTGCCAGACCAGCTACTGGTTCAGTATTGACTCAGAAAAAAAATAAAGTCACCTCCTGAGTAATCAACCCCACATCCTAAGGGATGTAATTGTAGAAATCCTCTGATATTTCCCAGGAGCTTTTTTTCTCACTTTTCAGATGTGAGATGTCCCTACCTGAGGAATGGTGTATCTGGGCCTGGTGGCAGGTGGTCTGCAGGCAAGGGGATGGAGATTGGCAAGAGCACGAGGACTTGGACACATCCTGCACCAGCATCCACAGGCTATGACAACTTCTACCTTGTCCCCAGCCTGGGCAGCAAATCCCATTTCCTCAGTGGGAGCCCAGTGGTGAGAGGCAGGTGGAGCCCAGTCAGGAGAGGCAGGTGGAGTGGCTGAAATCTCCTACAGATGGGATTACAGATGCTTGAAGGAGAATGTAAAGTTACTTTATGCTTTAGTAAGTCATGAGGTATCAGAGCTGGCATGCTCTGAAGCTGGGATATTTAGCTGTGAAAGAGGTGAGAGCCAGCATGACCCTGGGGGGAAGGAGTTCTGAGGAGACACAATTTGCTACAGGGATGGTGTGGCTATTGGCACCTTCCTCTTAGCTGGGTTAGCTTCATTGCCCTTCCTGGGTTTTTGTGGGGTGGGTTTTTTTGTTTTGTTTTTTGTTTTGTTTTGGGGTTTGGGGTTTTTTTGGTAGATAAAAAGAGCCGGTGTCACTGTCACATTCAGGCTAAACCACTTCTTCAGCTAAGGGAAACAATAGCAAAAGGGCAATTCATGTACCAAGGGGAGACCTCATTGTGGTTTCCAACATCCTCACAAGGGGGAGTGGAGGGACAGGTACTGATGTCTCTCGTGACCAGTGACAGAACTCGAGGAAATGGCATGCAGCTGGGTCAGGCAGGGGAGGTTTAGGCTGGATATCAGGAAAAGGCTCTTCACCCAGACGGTGGCTGAGCACTGAACAGGCTCCCCAGAGAAGTGGTCACTGCACCAAAGCAGGCAGAGTTCAAGAAATGTTTGGACAACACTCTCTGGCACATAGTGAGATTTTTGGGGTGCTCTGCACAGGGACAGCAGTTGTACTTTATAATTCTGATGGGTCCCTTCCAGCTCAGCATATTCAATGATTCTATAATTCCATTATAATAAACAGGTTCTTCATTTTTATCTTTCAGAATACAGCAGCTTTTTTTTTTTTTTAGCTCTATATGAAAAAAACTATACTGTAATGGAAAAAACCCTAAATAATTGAAGACACGTGGCATAAACACTTTGTAGCCTGGTCCAGCAGTATGAATTAAAGACCTTACATGAAAGAAAACAACCTCAGTTACATAGAAAGAATAGAAAAGTTGAAATAATCTCTCTAAAATCTTGAACTACATATTTGTTTTATGGTCTATTAATTGGGGATTTTCAAGGGTTTTTTAGCTCCCAAGAGTCCCTACAGTTTCTGCAGTCAGAATCATGTTCTATTTTAAGAAATAATTAACTATGAGACAACCGCAAAACTGATGTATTTCCTTGTTCAGTACACAAATAGCGTTATTCAATTCTCGAAACATGAGATGAATTTATTTTCCTGAGGACATTTTAGATGGTAGCATAATGATAATTATATTTTTAATTGTATAAATAAATACAATAAAAAATGAAATTATCATGGTATCATTTAAAATGTCCTAAGACTGAAACCTTCTCATCACCGCTACTGCTGTTTTACTAATTCTCTGTGTTCTTTTCAGAGGAGAGGCTGAACTGGTGATGTGAGAAACACTAAGGCAGCACAAAAAGATAAGAAAGATATCCAAGGGAAAGGAGACAGGAGGATACCCAAGCAATGTTACAGGTTTGGTGCTGTCTGTATATTTTGTCTTAGTTTCTCCCTCTGCAGAGCAATACCTGCCCTCACTGACCACAAGAGACATTACCCAGGAGGATTAGAGATGACGTGATGAGTGCATGAGCAGTTCCCTCTCTCTCAGGGATGCTGCTCTGACAGCCCTCAGCTCTCCCTCCCATTTCAGCCTCACTGCCAGCAGCATTTCCATGAGAAAACGCTCATTTGGCCAACTGCATCAATTCCCCCAGAAACACCGAGAGAAGCCACGGTGGGTGTCCAGCCCCTCCGGCACGCAGCCTGCCGGCCTCCCTGCAGTCCCAGTGCCAGACCAGCTCCTTGACTCCACAGTGCTTTTAAATTTCAGTTTCTCTGGAAATGCTGTGTTACTGAGCTAAAACTCAAAAAGGAATCTTTCTCCTGCATTATTATTTCTAACTGTTGCATTTGGAGTGTTTAATTATTTAGAAGAGCAAGACCTGAGCTGGACAAAACGTATCAGTACCCACAGACACTTGGCAAACAACAAGAATTTCAATATTGTCACAGAGGCAAGACCAGTGATGATTCTTTAAATCACCAGTTGACTGTTACTTGAAAACCACTGTATCATAGAATTCTTTAGGCTGAAAAGACTTCTGTGGTCATTGAGTCCATAGGTACGCAACAAGGCATACAACAAGCTGTATATTAAAAAAAGACGTGCTGTTTATTTTAAGAGAAATTACTCTATTCGGGTTTACTGTGTAAATGATTCGCCTGTGAATCTGCTTCCAAATTAAACTTACTAAATTGAAAATTGAGTTCCTTCCCCACTTACACTATGGATTCTTTTGTTTTTCTTAATTCTGTTGGCTGTTACGTTACAGTCTCAAGCAGCATCTCCCAACTGCCTCACTGAGACTAACTGCATTTATTATATAATCTCATCTCCCTTTCCAAAAAATTCAAGACCAGTCTCAAAGAGCAGTCCTCTGAACTTGGCAGACACTCGTGTGGGAAAGTCTTTAAACAAAAACAAAATTGTTTATGTGCTGGGAGAAGGAGCTCCGCAAGAAGATAACGCGCGCCGTGAGCCAACACTGCCCTCAGCAGCAGAGCTGGGGTGGCTCCCACCACACAGCGTCGAGCTGCTGCAGCCCCTCCACCAGCTGTCCCCTCCACAGCCACCCCCAGCTCCTGTTGGGCACATGGGGACTGCTTTTGCATCAGGGAAGAGGCAGACCGAGCAAAACAGGCAGCCAAGAATGCCTGAAGGGTTTCACACACCACCACTTTGAATTTGTGGACTTTGCGAACATTTATGTAAGACTTACGTTTTTCCTCAGAAATTATTTAAATTTGTGGCAGCATTGGCTTCCCATGAGGTTTAATCACAAACCCTGGGAATTTTCTTACTTGCAATCTAGTCCCAGTTCTAACAGGACACACAGTCAAATTTTCTGGATGGAAAAAAAGCCTATACTTACTCAGAGTGCCGGCACAGGAAGGATCCCCCAGTCAATTCCTACAAAAGTGGTATTTAAGGACTTCCAAAGAGTATCTGCATGATCTGCTACACTGAATTAGTTAGTCCTAGAGATTTAGATTATGGGTATTTTCCCAAATATGCACATTATTCATTCTTCTGGAGACAAAATTAAAGAAGTGTGCCCTTGTGACATGACTGAGAAAAGATGAGCATGTCCTGTGCTAGCAGGTGAACCTTTTGCACTGAAACCACAATCACCAGGTAGCTGCTGCTGAGTTATGGCACAGACCACCAACACAGGAACCATGCACACGCCTGGTCAGTGAGGTGAACAGAAGGGCTGACCCAGGTAGTTTTGCTTACTTGAAACAGAGGAATAGGATTAGCAGGCAGTGAGGGATTTGCTAGACACATAAGGACTATTTTTGCCTCTTGCATACAGGTGTCAAAAGGCACTGCAGTTTCAGGGCTATGAAGCTATCTCAGTACACAGATGCCACAGCAATCACTGCTGTGACTGCAGGGTACAGACTTCCCCTGTCCCACAGGTTAAGTTTCCTAGCTGGTTAACAGCAGTAGAGGCATGACTTCTGAATGATGTGATGTTAAGAGCTTTATATGAGGAAGAATTCCAAGAATCTAGACCTAAATGGTCTAAACAGACAAAATTTTTATCCCAAGGGACAACAGCTGAACATCTTCCAAAGAAGCCATATCTTCTTTGATCAGATTTTGCTCCAGTCTTGATTGGTCTTCAATCATGAGAGAAACTGATCCCCTCAAAATGCTGTGCCATCTTGAAGGACAGTTTGTCTGGCAAAGGACCTGAATGTGGCTGGTCCTTCAAGGTTGTGGTACTCAACCAGCACATGAACGTTTTGATGAGAAAACATGGAACTTTACTGTGAGCAAAATACAGGTGTCCCCCAAATCTAGCTATCCATTAACACATTTGTCACAGAGCTTTATAAGCAATCCAATTCAGCTTCAAAGGCAGCTCCCTAAATATGAATGGAATCTATCGGAAACAAAAGTGGAGCTGATAAGCAGTGGAAAAACAATGAAAAAAGAGTATGAAAAAAGAGAAAGCACTTGCCTGGAAAAAAAAAACTGTGTCCAAGAAACTCCATTTTATCTGTTGTCCAAACAACCATAAGTTCAGATGCTCTGAACATGACACAGAGGAGTGACACAGCCAGGCTGCCTTGACAGATATCCAGTTTTCCAAGCCTGTCACAACCATCACTAGTCTCACACCGATACTCTCCAGATTGCCCCTGATGAGTGCTCCAGAGCCATAATCTCACAGGAAGCCAGCACCTATTTGTGCTAAGATCCTTTGCACAGCATCACCTGAGGATGGTACCTCTGAAAGGAAGGAGATCTCTTAACTAATGAATGAATGAAGTTGATGCATGAGACTGCCACAGAAGAAAGGCCCAGAGACACTTGCGTCTTGTGAGTTGACTAGACTCACCTTGTGAGCTGACTAACGTACAGAACCTGGAAACTAAGGGATTGGATGGAAATCACAGAGCACCTTGAAGTCACTGGTTTTGTGGAGAGCTGTGCCAAAGGTCGTGGCATTATGTAGCCCTTATCCCAAGGTGCTGCCTTGCACAGTGATGCATGTTTGGTTTGTGCTCAAGGCAGAATAAAACAGCCTAGTTTCCCACTGGATACCCTTTCTTACCTTCCCTTGGCTACTAAACACCAGGACATGTGGGTTCCAGTCCAGCCACACTCCCAACACACTTCACAGCCATGGGACAAGCATGGCTGGGACCAAGTATAGAAAGAGAAAAAAAGTTCCTTTTCCGTGGAGCGAGGAGAAACCCAGCAGAGGGATTACGAGGGTGTGAGTCACCATGTGCCTTCTGCATGACTCTGGGGACAAGGCGGCCCCTTGTTCCGGGGCTGGGGCAAAGTCACAGCTTCACTGGTTATTATTGTTAGCCACAGCCCCAGCTACACAAAGTCCACAGAAACCACACTTGCAAATGCCTCGACCTGAAATGTAAAATAAACACTGGGAAAATAGCTGCTACTTGCTTTCTCTAAACATCCCCTTGAGGCCAGATCTGCTTCCACTGAAGTCAAGTCCAGTTTTGCAATCAGCAGCAGAGGCGGTGAGATCCAGTCCTTTATTTGGAGAGATGTTAATAATCAAATTGCAGTTTTAATTTGTCACCAGGGCAGGGGTGTGAAAAGACGTTTTGGTTGCTGCTATAAATAGCTCTGAGAATTTTCAGGGGCTGTTGTAGGTGCTAAAAAAATCCTGGCATGGCAAGGAAGGGATTCTGTGACTCTGGCATATGTCCTTGCTACAGGGAGGTGAAGAAATCACTTTGGTCCCACTCCGAACACCAAGGAGAGGCATAACTGGGTCTGTGAAGCTGCAAGAGGAGTGGGCATAGCAAAACAGGAAGGTTGAAACTATAGGTCAGCTTCATTCAGTGATCTTATCAATATTTTCAGTGACTCATCTGTGACTTTTTCCCTTCTGAGATTTTTATGATGTATTCACTTCCTTCATTACCATATAAAGAGGGGGAATTTCAGCACGGAAAGGTGGAAAAATGCTAAGTTAAGGCAGTTAGAAAAACATACATGTTTTTAGCTTTAGCAAACTGCTGGGTCAAATCCTCCCACACTCATGGACTTTCCCAATGTCGTGGACTTCATTTCATGGTGGTATATGCTGGATTGTGTTGGCAGAATGGATGACACTGGCTCTAGATGCTCACTTCCCGAGAGCTGTGTTTCTGTGATAAGCACATTTCAACTGCACCACGTCATCCACTGTGTATCCAGCATAGTTCTAATTGCTATGGTGTCACAGCTAGAGCATTTTAAGTTGGTACTGGACCCCACCTGGGAAGCAGGGCCAACGAAGAGATGAGAAGGAGAAAGGGACTGCTGCATTTCCAGGTTTCCACTCAATAGGTGCTTAGAACAAACTCTGGAGGCATCCAGAGCTGGAAGCGCAGAGTCACTCCTGAGAACAGTTCAGACACAGCCTGTATGTCTTTTAGCACGTTGCACATATTGAAAGTGAAGACTGGTCAGCTTTGTGATTGACTCCAGAAAGAGTCAATGTAAGTTTAGCCAGACTTATTAGCTCTAATTCAGCCCTGTCTTTGCCAGATACAACCTGCTGTTTGCACAATCTCTTAGGTATTTCTGCACTCTGCTCCAAGAGGGTGTATTAGCTAATGTGCAACCCAAAGTATGTTTGCAGCACTGCAACCACAAGGATAAATTCTGCTGGAGCCAGGGCATACTTAGGTGTTGCCACACAGAGTTCACTAAAGCTTTGGACTGGATCCTGGAACACCGTGCTTGAGCACATGAGTACAGATGGACCCCCTTACACAGTGCCAGCTAAGTGTCAGGGCCTTTGCAGCACAGTTAATCCACAACCTGGATAAACTGCTTGTGAATAATTGAGAATTCATTGTACACCCACCTAGCACCTCTCTTTTATGGCAGGATAAACACTTCTCCATAAAAGTACTTGTAAAAGTGAATTCTACCATTATGAACACTCACATTTTATATATATTTCCTTGATGTTTGGGGTTTTTTTATAATTGTAACATGAATCATGCCTTTTACTGCAGTTGAAGGTACAAACTCCAAACACTGTAGGAGCAGAAGCATTTCACCTGAAGAATTTAGCTTGAAGTGCAGGGCACACCCAGGCAAGTAAGCAGCAGGATGCAAATCACAGCTTTTCAAAATCTAATCACAGGAAAGTGACTTCAGTTAATTGAAGGCTTAATTTTCTGCCTTTGGGCACTGTCCTCCAGCTCCCATGTGTCATTTAGCTGTCAGATATTCTGTTGGCACGTGGACAGTTGTACAGGATGATTTACAGTTCTGTGTCTGTCTACTGAGAAACAATCTACTGCATATAAAAACATAAAATAAACAGCCTCAGAGGTAAAGGCTTTCCTCCTTTGTCCATCTAATAGCTTTGGACTAAATTCATTGTTGGAAACATTACAGTGCTCTGGAAAATAAAGCTCAAAAGCAGTTTAAAGTCTTTCGTACAGTCCGTGGAGCCTGAGCCTGCAGCCCGTGTTTCTGTGGTCCAGCACTTCCAGAGTCAGTGATCTTGACTCCCTAGCAACTGGGATTTCTAATCACTGGCCATACAAAGTAAAAAAAGTTACCCAAGTTACTTTCCAAGTTACTTTTCCAGAAAAGATGCGGGGAGTTCAGCCCAGAATGACCAGATGATGAAATCTCTCTAGGTACCAGGCAGAGCAACACTTTCACAGCCCCTCTTGCCCTCTGTCTCGAAGTTGTGAAACTCCCGAAATATCCATAAGGACCAGGAATTTCTAACTGCAGTGCTGACGTTGGAGGGGGTGACTCTGGTGAGCATTTTATGACAGGCTTTGTAGTCAGCAACAACCTGACTGAAGATTATTTGCCAATAGCTCAAATACACACCCTTTACAGATGAAAAAAAGGCACTATGGATCCTGGCTAGTGGATTTAACTGGGAACAAAACATCAGTTACAGGAGCATGTCGTAAGAACAAAGTTAGAGTTAAAGAAAAATTTAAATGAAGTAATGAAACTATCCATGGTTCTATCCCTTGTTATAGCTGTGATAGGGGGCTAAGAATGGAAAGGGAGGAGCAAGACGTGGTCTTTGTCAGTTAACATCATTTAAGTGGTTATCCTCAGTCTCTGCAATTTTCTGCTTCATTTTTTCTTAATGTAAAGATTTACTTATGTGCCCATTGCTTCTTACTATGAATATGAGGTAAGGGGAGAAGATGTTAACCAATTTTCCTTGAGTACAAATTGTTACAAAAAGCTCTGAAAGAGACCAGCTGTGGTGACAGCCGAGGGCATGCCATCACCTGTTTTCAGCAACATGGTGGTTTTAATTCCATCTGTTTACTCTCACCACTGTTCCCATCCCCACTGAAAAAATAAAATAAATGCCTTTGTTATTTCCAGTCTGCACTGAGGGCAGGCATCAAGGTTGATTGCAGGTTCATGGTTGCCAGCCAGCCTCCCTGCTCCAGCAGGTGCCAGGCACCCTGAATTACTCCCATCACGCCCTGCTTGGCGGGGCAGTGAGTAAGCTGATGAATTCTTATTTCGTCTGGGAGGCAACCGCCTGCCTCCCTCCACCAGGAACATCCCACATACAATAAAGGTTTATAGTCAACCAGAGCAAGACTTCAAACTCATTCCTGCCAGATTCATTCATGACAAGGGTGGGGATGCTAGGCTGCTCAGCAATGTTTAACTCAACAAATAGTAAAATCTCCAGAGCAATGGCCCTTTATCACCCCTGCTTTCTTTAGATACAGAATCAAAGACCTAGCCAGCATGTCCTGCCAGCTCATGGTTACCAGAACTGAAAGAGAAGCAAGCTCTTAGGTGACAAACAGAGTTTTTAATCAAAATGCTATAACACACAGTATACACTACTGCAAGATTCTGGAGGGGGGCTCTGGCCTTAACATGGAAAGCAAGGCAGCGTTTTCCTAAAAAGTTGATTTTTAATTAGTTATATAAAATAAAGTACTTTATCTATGAAAATAGCCTCACATATCCTACTCCACAAGGTGAGGAGGCATACAACATCATGCTAAGGAGAGTGTTGTTAATACATCACACTCAAGCACCTGCAGTGTGCATGTCTGAACCATGAAGCCTAAACAGTAAGAACCATTATTGCCTATTTCTGGTTATGAGTAAAAAGGAGTATTTTATTTCTTCCAACAAAACAGAAAGTAAGACTACCTTACTGCATCTGAGCAGGATCAAGGGCTCTCCATTACAGAAGACCATTTCCAATGTCCTCCAAAGAGGACTTGCATCCCTTAATGTCAGTGCAAATAGCCAAAAAACCCCTTGCACTATCCTGCTTCATACACCTGACATAGCTGGAGCATGTCAAGGTCTACGTGGAGAAGGATCATGCAGAACTGAAATAAAACTTTACATAAACATTTTCAGAATTTCCTGCTTTTGACTACTCACAGAAATACTAGACAGCAACAAGTGGCATGGCTCTCTCCAGTATGAATTCTCCAGGATTTTGTAAACTAGGAAGTCTCACTGGATGAACAGGGATTTAAACAACCCACATTAAAGGAAATTCAGGAGGAGAGATCATCTTGCACTATTTTATATATTTCAATTCGAAAACTGATTCACAGCTTCTGAAAATAAATTTTCAGGGGTATTGTTGACAATTTGAGGTTTTGAACCCAGAAATAACTGGTTTCAGTGTCTTCCCTTTTCTGAAATTGGTCTTCCTTTTGTCCTAAAACATTCCTGTGTATTTGATACCACAAAATCAGGAACCATGTACAGTATCATGGTTTGGGCAAGCACACTGCAAGGCCACAGCACGTTTTCTATCTCAACATTAACTAATTTTGTACATTAGACATAGATTAGAAAAATTTGTACATTAGACATGTACATTAGAAAAACACCAATGTAATTTTGAATAATTCTGAATTTTGGTCTTCTGGCATGGAATACAAGGAGGCCTTGATGTGTCAAGAGACAACTGCCTGTCCCAAAACCACCAAGAGTCAGGGCAACTGGACTGGCATGAAGGATAGAACTATATTCCAAAAACCTTAACTGCACCATGTTTCTTGAAGTCTTTACCCTGTTTCTGTCAGCTCCTAGAGAGGGTCTCAAGGAAGATGTGAGCTGTACTTACTCTTGACAAGAGTAAGTAATGGACACAAGTTTGCAAAGCATATCAGGCTATCTGAATCAAGACTTTATTTCAATAGGAAAGGGTAGAGAAGGGTGTCATTAGAAAATTTACTTGGCTCCCATAGGGATCTCTTTGACACAAAAAGACAAGCATACCAAGTTTCATGGTGAACTCATGAAATGAGAGAATATCACTGAACACCTATTGCAAAACTACAAAACAATTCCCTTTATGTAAGCTGGACTTGCATCAAACTCTCCCGTGTGTTCTTGAAGGGCCATATAGGAAGGAGTCAGGCAGGAATGAAAGCTTTGCTGACAGATTTGGGGAACTTTGTACCAGGAGAAGTAGGAGGTGTTATCAGGCCTCTTAAAGGACAAAAGTGCTCCATGTGGGCTTGCAAGATGAAAGACTGTCTTATGTACTCTTATTTATGTGCTTTCAATTGCTTTTAACTTTACAGTGCATTTAAAAATCAAAGTTTACAAATACTGAAAAGAAAAAGGATTATTTATTTTGAAATTGCCAGCTGTGCAAGTAGGAGGAAGTATTACCCACCCCACCTTCGTACCTGGCTCTGGGAAGATCCTGTCTCATTCCAAAGGAAAGAGTCAGTGAGTGTGGTACTACCCAGTGGAGCTACCCAAGCTGAGTCTAGGAGAGCGGCACTTCCCAGCATGGACCTCTAAAGCAAGAAACTCTGCTGCATTATTTTTCCAAGAAGCCCCCGAGTTTGTTAATTTTCATTTGCAGAGCTTCAGGAAACCATTCCTGCCAAAACTAATCAGCAGCTATCACCCGATGTTGAAGGATACCTTTAGACTCCTCTGGACTTGGCACCCTCCAGACTGGTTTGTCAGACCCCATAAATTTAAAAGAAATTTAAAAAAAAATACCCTGCTGAACTTTTCTGTTTTGCTGTTCTTGTAACATATATGAAACAGATCTGACAGGAGAGTTTCCTTCAGCTCATATCTCAGAAGTAAGTAAGGGTATGAGCTTTTTTCTTTCTTTTTTTTTCAACAACTTTTACTAAAAATAACTCCTTTAAGACTATGGAAGGAGATTTCCAGCCATGTAAGTTCAGATGTGCCTGCATTCATTCAGGAGGTTGATCTGGATTTAATATGCACAGCCCTGTCAATACCGTGTTAAGCCCTCTGGCACCAGAGGGTCCAGGCAGCCTCTCTGTATTGTATCCCAACCCCAAGCATCAAGAGGGATGCAATCCATCACATCAGCTCTTGAACCAAAACTGCTGCAATTATATGCTCTCAATATAGGCCCATTAACCTATCAAAAAGCATTTGAGAAGGAGCGTAATGCTATCAGTTACTGTTCATGGGAGGAGGAGTGAAGATAATTCTTATCTTGCAAATAGATTCATGCAAAACCAATTGCAGTTTGTGTTGCTGTAATTGATTTAACCCCTTTTCTAGTCTATGAAAATTCCAGGGTCGAGTGCTCACACACACACACAAAGGGTGATGCCATTTCCCAAGAGTGGATTAGAGGGACAGCCTGTGCCTGGCCCACTCGAGGAGTGCAGAATCCAGTCAGCCACAAAGAGCTAAGCACGTTCCCAAGAAAGGCAGGAAACACCAAAGGAGATGGAAAAGGTGGCAAAGGCAGTGCTATTCATAACAAACAGCAATGGATGTGGTAGTGTTAATATTCACATCTCACTCAGGTGCTGCCATGCATCAGCAGCAGTTAGAGGTAAGCTGCACCCACAGCACTTTCTGTTCCACGAAAGAGGCTGGAGAGTTCAATAGCCTCCAATAACCCAGGTCTCCCCCTTTGCAAACAGGATGACTCCCTGGCACTCAAAGCAGCTCTCTATTGGGAAATAATTGCTACAAGGAAGAATAATAGTTTGCTAAGCTTCACTGAAACAAAGAGAAAGGGGTCCAGATCAGGTAAGCCTGGATACAAAATGTTCAGAAAATTTCCTGTCCTGTTCACAAAATGGGAAGTATGCCCTGTAAGTCCTCATATTGGTAGAGATCTAGAAGAGGTCATTGTGATGGGGACAGTCCTTATGCTCCTTGAGTAATCAAGAGAGAAAGCATCCATATAACTTAAATCTCTGTCATGATGAGATAGGGATCCTTAGAAGAAAAGCCCTCCTTAGTCAGGGACAATAGTTCTCCTAAATTAGTCACCAAATAAGTGTCTGCAGTTAAGCAATGTGCATACCTGTTATCTGCACCTTCCCAGGTAATCCAGAGGTCCCTGAAGTTTAGCCAGTGCTGGCTCCAAGCTGATCAAAGCACTGATGGGCCTGAGTCACCCTTTCCCAAGAGACACAGGAAAGGAGCTGTCCTGCCCAAAGCCAGGGGATGGTGCAGCCATTTCCACACTCCCTACATAACAGAGAGACCTTGGGAGAGCTCAGCTCCTCACCAACAGCACCCTCAGCAGCATTCAGACCCTCATCAGTTCTGTGTCCCACAGGGAAAACACGAGGTCCACTGGCTCATGCTGGACAACTTGGAGGAGCATCTTGTGAATGGACATGACAAATTCAGGTCTCTCCATCTCTCTTTTCCTTGGCACACCATACTGCACAGCCTCTTCCCAGGTGACAACCCAGCCATGACTGCCAGAGGAGAGTGCATGATGACACAGCCTACATTCTCAAAAATGAGGCCCTGTCCCTCCTTGTGACTCCTCCCAAACCAAGTCTCCTGGTGGCTTGTTTTCATTGCTGAAAATAATCGTCACTGGATTTCTTCTGTTCTGATGACTTACATATGTCACAGAGGGTGCTGCTCCAAAAATAATAGGAGAGATTCTTCTTTGAATATTTGCAGTCTTGCAATCCATTTCCTTAGTTTAAACAGTGGAGCAGTGAAACTATGTTCATCTTGTATTTTCCCCTAAACCAGGCTGTAGTGACCACTGCTGGAGGATTCCTGGGCTGCTGGATGGCAGGTCAGACCTACCAAAGCAAGCCTTGTCTCCTTTCTTCTGTCACTACATCCTTCCTTGCCCATGTTGTAGCTGTGGAGGACTGTATTTTACTCTGTTTGTTTGTTCATTTGTTTGTTTGTTTTTAATTCTAGCAAAAGAAAAAAGATTGCCATTCCTAAGATATTTGCTATGGAGAAGGACTAGAAATACACACGATTTGGAAAATGAAAGCTTGGAATCTCTTTAAATTCATAGTTCTCTCAGATGAGTGGGGCCAGTGGATGCAGACTGCATGGAGCCTAAAGGCCAGCCCTGTACAAAAGGGCAGAGGCAGTTCCTGTATGTGCTCCGTAACAGTGTGACACATAGCAGGGCTTTTGGATTTTTATGTGAAATTGTTCCTTAGCTGTGTATTTCTTTGTCCTCTGCCCATGGGAATAATGCTATCAGGCCAAGAATGAAAGACTCCTTTAAATTTCTCCATGAAAATAGGTTTGTTGTTAGTATTTCTTCCTGACTGGAGAAGCTGACAGGTTGAGGCAATACTAAAAGCTTCATGGCAATGAAGAAGGGTACCTGAAATCTGAACATTTTTAAACACACACAAATACACACTCCATTGAGAGCTACCCTTTCCAAAATGGTGTGGCGTGTGGGGGGTGTTCAGGTAAAATTACTTCAGTGATTCCTCTCTGTCCTGTAAACTGAATTGATGAGATTTAAGCTAACATTTCATTTTGACATAACTAATGCATGTGTGTGAGCATTCAGTTTACAATTTCAATACAGCCTGTCAGATTAGATCTGTATACCTGCTACCCAATAACAAGGGTACTATTGATTTTTCATTATATTCAAGTATTTATTTTCTTCAGTTGAGCACATTTTATTTATTTTGGCATGGCTAACAGAGAAACCAAAGCAACTTAACCTCTGCTCAGAAAGATTTAAGACTTGACAGGCATCAGAGCTTCAACAAACTGTTTGTTCCCATTAGTGGTCTATAACAAAGAATTGTCCTGCTAATTACTTTATTCACTGCTTATTTACTTAATTTTATAACTAAATCTGCAGTGCACAGTGCAGGCAGAGGTGGTCTGCAGGCTATGAAGCAACACTTTTCTTCCAGAAAGTCTTGAAATGTACTGGCAATGTGTTTTGTGATCTTGTGGCTCTGTTCTGAGGCTCGGTCAGGTACTTGCCAGGCATCCTCCATCTCAAGTGTCATCCTGCTTTCTACTGCAAAAGCATCTACAGTGAAGAGCAAAACCAGTTTATAAAACTATTTATACTCAGTAGGAGTTTAGCAGTGAGTGTTGCCAGGTGGTTTAAGGAAAAAAAAGAGGATCCCAAACCTGTTTGTTGTTGCCTGATAAAACCCTTGATTTGACACTTCTTCCAGCAGCAAGTTCCACCAGGTGATGGTGGTACATCACCTTCCCAGCTGGATGGAAGTGGACAGGCTCTGTCCTTGTCAACCCGTTTGGGGCTCACATTGTCCAGGGGCAGTGGGGACCACTCAAAGCTACAGCAGCTGGGTGCCCTCTGTCCTGATCCACCTAACATTTTAATAGCAATAGTGCCCATGGGGATTGGTTTAGACCCTACTGGCGACCCAGTGCATGCTGTATAATCAGATCTAAATAAAAACTGAGAACACTACAAACACATGTCTATTTGAAAACACGTTTTCAAGCACATGTACGTTTGAAAAGTCTTAACCATGCCTTTTTCCCCCTTCTCGAGGCGGATGTGAGTGGTGTGCTCCTATACTGGCACCTAGTGGGAGCGCTGGGGAGATGGGCAGACGGGGAGGGCAGGCTGCGCTGACAAACACGCTCACCCCGCCCAATACCTGGGACACGATTTTATCCTGTTCTTCGGAAGCGCTTCTGCATTAGCACATTTTTAGCAGCTTTCCTGCTCGCTGCTGCTTTTGCAGCCTTCCTCTTCTGTCCAGCAGCTATGCCAGACTCTTTCCTGAAAGCCTTCACCATGCCAAGCCATCTGCTCCCAGCCCATCCTCTGGGACCGTGCCCTCCTTCATACAAGCTGGCATCCCCACCTATGATCCCCTCCTCCTGGTTTTATTTTTTTGCTGGGTCCCCTCATAGCAGCCAATACACTTTTCCTCCTCCAGGTCCCCCTGCCTTGACCTGGGCCTAACAGAACTCTCAGGAAAGCTGGCGACCACTGGTGTTGCTTCCTGCCTCGTAGCTTGTGCTCCCTCTCTGGCCTCAGAGGAAAGGGCTGCTTCTTACCCGGCAAAGGACTTCCTCCACCAGTTCCCATCACCCTCAGGAATCTTGTGTCCCACAATTGTCCCATTTTAGCTGAAACAGCAAAAGTCTCAACCTACCACTTCTCCCAAGGTCCACCCTGTGTTGTTAGAGCATCTGAAAGGAAACACTGCAAAGACATGATGTTCTGCCAAAAAACATTTATCTTCTTCTTACCATCTTTACAAGAAGGACAGCTCTCCTGAGGAGTCTCCAAAGTTGTCTCTCAAATAGACCAACCCAAATTAGACCTCCTGAGTATCCCAGTGATACCAACATAATTGTATTTGTTCTATAGTCCCCCTGGTTTATACCACAGCAGCTAAGGCAAATATTTTCAAGCATTTAAGGCAGCAAGAGCATCTGCAAGCTCAGCTTCTTCCAGCAAGGAACTGAACAACAGAGGGTAGAGGTGAGTTGTAATGTTACAGGAGAGCTGATCACCAGAGAGCTGTGCTTCCCATGCACTGCACTATTTTACTTCTAAATTCAATGAAGAGCAACAAACACCTGCTTATTCCCTAGGGTTATTTCTTGTCCCACTAAGGGTTTCCTAAACTTCTCTCACTCAAGCTACAAGTCCAGTCAGAGGGTGATGTCTTTCCTTTTGTCTACCCATTCATTTTCCATTGTGGGAGAAGTCTTTGCTTCCACCTTGAAGGAAGCTTATTGTTGGCTATGTTGTTGAACAGCCCTCCATAGCACATGGCCCATAGCCATGATTTACAGCCTGTTTCTAGCTGCACCGTGATTCAGCTGAGTTTTCCACTGAGCAGTTGATGTGAATGCTAAACCTATTCAAGGCTAGCAGCATTTCTGTGATTCATTCAACTTGAGGAAACACTGGAAATTTATTAGGATGTCTTTACAGTCCCGGAAATTGCTATGGGACTGTGTCAGTAACAAAGGAACAGGAATGGCTCACAATTTTATTGCGCTTTCTCATCTGCATTAGGTAATGTGGCCTTTGTCTTTGTTTTGGTTTTTAAGTCAAACTCTGTCATGGGCTGAGGCTCTGTGAGACTTCCCGATCCTGCAATTTTATCATAAGTTCCACTATTATTTGGTGCTTTCTGTAGTGCTCCGGCTCACTTGATTTTTCTACCTGAGAACCTGGGCTTCATGAGGAAACCAAAACTCCATCCCCTGCAACGGTGAAGAGCAGCAAAAAAACATTAACTAAAGCTACTCCCAAGCCAGATGGCAAAGGAAAGCTAGATCTCAAGTTTAAGTTTCAGGACATTTTTACACCACTGATTTTGGCTTATAATTTCTGAATCTCTGAGTGCTGTTGGGGATATTACCTGGAAGAAAAGGGAGAAGGAAAAGAAGACATTTACAGCTCTTTGTCCCTCTGTTTGCAATAGCCTCAAGCCATCTTAGCACACCAGCTGAAATCAGGCAGTGGTCAGCAAGCTGAACCTATTTTTCCTCTTCAGGCTCAATCCTCTAACCTCCAGAGGCAGGTATGTGCAGAGTCAGCTCTCTGCCCCCTCAGCAATGTGTCACACTGCACTGCCCTCCCCTCATGGCTGCCAGAGCAGCCGCGGCCAAGCGGCAACAAGGCTTGGGATTAAGGTAGAAATTTCTTTCATAGTTTGACAAAGAAGAGCCTGGCTCATGCAGATGGCTGCACCCAAGGCACAGAGCACCGGGGAGCTCTACCATGTGTGCTTTCGGCCTTATCTCTCCCCGACAGCGCTGCGCTGGGTGTCAGTCCCGCCGGCGCCAAAGGCCCTCCGGCTCTGACCCGCAGGGACAGACGTGGGGAGCCGGCAGCGCGGGCCGTGCTGCGGGAGGGAGACAAGGCACAGCAGGGGGCTCACGCTCTGCCCTTGCTGAAGCCCCAGAGCCGCTCTAACGCCCAAACTGGGAAGATATCCTTGCAGTTAGCCAGCAAAGGAGAAGGGGATGCCATCGCCACCTTTCCCTTCCTTTCGCTGGAGCTGGCGCACCCCGGGGCGCTCCCGCCAAGGCCACGCAGTGCTGCAGGCCGCGCTTTCCTTGCACTGTGTGGTGAGTGCAGCATCCCACCTGCCACCAATTTCTTCCCTGTGGGAATGGTGGGGTTAGTTCAGCACTGCACACAGCAAGAGAGGAGAACACGATGCAGCCCTAGCAGCCATGGCAGGGAACTGCATCATTTACACCAGTGAGTCAACCAAGTGCTCAGGAGAAAGGCACAAACCCCAGGTCACTTCTGGGAAGGCCATCCTTTCTGGTGACTAGTCTCCTTCCAAGATACCCATAGCAGTGAAATCAGGGCCAGCAGTGCTTTTGTTAAAGAAAAAAAATCTTCTAGAGTAGTACCTAGCAGCCTACAGCCTTGGCTCAAAGCACTTTCTGTAATTTAATACAAGATGTAACAAATTGGTGTTACATAGAAAGGGAGGGAGCAGCAGTGATAACAGGATGGCACTTTGGATGCGTAGATCTTGAGCTTCATGGCCATGAATCTTTCAGGCTGGGATTTTCAAACAGCCTTAGGTAGTTGGATTACAAAAGGATGAACTAAAAAAAAAAAAAAAAAAAGCCATGAGACCATTTTTCCCTTAGTATTGTACAGTATCCTTAGCCTTTGGAGCCCTCTACTCCCATTCATGACTCACTCCAATAAGGAATCATGTTATATGCTGCAGAAAGAAGACTGCTTGTTTTTAAGACGTGGTTGAATTTCAAAATAGCATAAAATCCTTTTAGTTGCTGATAGAGAGAGGCCACAGTCAAACAAAAAGACTGATGGATTGGAACTCAAAGGGAAAACCGGCCTTTAGGGATACCAAACAATGTTCACCCAGCACTCAGTTATGAAGACTTCATTATGGACCAATTTAAGTTTATACATACCAAATGTTACTGAGTCAGCAAAACAAGAGGGACTGCCTCATTCCAGTAGATCTTTTTTCCACCCTTATGATGGATTTTTTAAAATAAAGTATCATCAATAACCATGACAGGATTCCCTCAGAGGATGGACATCCCAGCATGCCATGAAGTTGTCTCTCCCGAGAAGAATTTCCACAGGCTTGAGGGAAATCATAAACTATTTAGGAGGAATGAGATTCACAAAGCCCTCCCAGCCAGCTGCATCACTGCTTGTGAGCAGATCCTGAAGGACAGCTAAAGACACTAGAGCCCATCAAGAAAAGACAACAGCCAAGAACCTTGCCCAGTTGTGAACAGATGGAAAAGAAAGAGGATGAATCAGAAGACAAAAGAGAAGAGTGGGAAAGTTAAAAATCTCCTCATGCTCTCTAAACATTGGCTTTGGGAATATACACTATGTACATATATTGCTTACAGTACAACAATACTTGTGTCCAAAGTTTACAGAGGCAGTCACTGAATAAACTGAAGGAAATTTTGAAAAAAAGGACAAACTTGCAGCCCTGAGGAGCCTTTGCTGGGGAGCTGCACCAGTTAAGGGTGATTAACATCTTTTACAGATACTGCTGTGCTGCATTAGATATTGCACCACACCATCAGCAGTGATACACACCAAAGTTTGTCCAAGGCCTTGATGAGAAGGTACACCAAAAGAACTGGTCTAGCTTTAAAGACTGACCAGTTTGCTGAATGTTCCAGAATAGTTTTGTGTCAAAACAGGAGTCTGGCAGTGGCAACTCTTTCTCCACCATTCAGACACTTACCCCACCCCTTGGATTAGAGATGTGCCCACCTCTGTCTACAGCTGATCCCTCCATTCACGTAAGCAGCAACAGCTCACTGATAAGATAATCAAACCAAATGGTTTGTATTAGACAGCAGCTTAGTTCATCTTTTAAAGAAAGCCATTCAGTTAGGCACAAAAGTAGCATCCAAATGTGCAGCCTGTTTTTCAAGAACTCCTAAGCACCAGGTATATGCCCTGTATAGTTCCAGCATATACATAACTATATAGACATGTACATATATATATATTTACACCCCATCTTTATGTGCTGTTTAATTTCAGGGAAGCTATAGGAGTTTGCTCCTTGCTTTTGTAAAACAGCTCCTTGGGTACCTAAGAATATATTTGGGAAACTGACTTCAGGCTTTCTTTTTCTTTTTTTCTCTCTGTTTTTTTTTCCCTCCCTTTTTTTTTTTATTAATCTTGGCCATAAATTCTATCATGAATGAGTCAAAACCCCATCTGCTCTAAATTTACACTTGATTTCATGCACAAATAGGGTTCACACATGTAAGTCCTGTCATTTGTGTGTTCCCAGAGGCAGTGCATAAATTACCTATGCACAAAACAAGAGGTCGGTCAGCTTTACCTCGTGTGCTGCTGAGTAAGTGCACATCAAAGGGCATATTGTGCTCCTGGAATGAGAATGAGGAGTCCTGACATGGGACTCCAACTCCACAGAGAAATTCTGCTTTCCTTGGGCACAAAGAAAGCCCCTAAAACCTTTTTTTAAGTTTGCCAGAATTATTCAGCCAGTGGAAAGTTCAGAAGGAGCCAGGGTTTGGGTTAGCACTAACAACTAAACAGTAGATCTCACAAAGTTGTTCGAAACCTGGTTTTGGTCTTAGAACAGGCAGTAGTTAGAAATAATGTCCAATCTATAACAGAGGTGGGAGAAGTTTAATGTGAAGCTAAAATGATTCTATGTGATCAGTATTAAAGGAAGTAAGACACATTCAAAAGCTATTAGATGGAGACTCACACTCTGTAAAAATCACAGGGTAAACGCAGATCAGACGATGTGAAGCTAAAAATGGAATGCTCCAGCAAAAGAGCTATCTGCAAAAGGGTGTTCAGCAGCACAGGAGGTGTCATGTCACTCCTTCAGTCCCTTTTCTATGTGAATTTTTGTTGGAAGACAAGTGCTTTGAAAAAATTGGCAGCTCACTTTGGCTATTTTATGCTCTGGTCATAATCTGTACAAAAAGCAGGATCATAATGGGAATTGAGGAAGGAAAAAGACTGACTTTGAGTGGATCTTTCCCAGATAAATAAATTTAAAACATAGTAAAACACAATGACTACCATAGCCTGTAAATTAAGGGAGTAACTGGTGCATAGTGAGGCACTGATATATAGCCTGGAGGAGGAACAACTTCATCGAAACTACAAACAATTCATTTTAAAAAAAACCACTTTGAAGAAAAAAAAATTGTCTCCAAACCAGCTTGTGAATAAAGCACACCAAAAGGCAGCTCTGATACTCCATTAGCAGCACAAAAATGGAACTGTCCCTTAAGTCTGGCATAAAATTTAATTACTTTTTATTAGAAATATAGCTGTTTTGACATCTCAAGCTAACTACTCTAGTGCTGCTTGGACAATACTCAGCACCAAAAAATACAGTGCCCTTCACAGGCATCTGAAGCTGTTTGAATGGAGCTCAGGCCAGACTCTGCTCTGAGCCCTGCAGTGCTGGCAAAGGTCATCAGCCCATACCACACTTCTGCTGCCCAAACTGAGCCATCCTGACCACGAGGTAGCATCTCCAAATTGAGATATTTGTCAGAGCCACCTACACCTACACCCTGTGAGGTGCACCTCGTGTCATCTGGCCACGTGGGCCACAGGAAGAGGAAATGAGTTTTCTTTGTCTTAATTTCATCCATCTTTCCATCCCCAAGGCCAAAGCCATCACCTTTAAGCCAGCCTAGGAGGATCCCTCTGGTGATCTGATGAAAATGGGAGTCACAGCTTCAGAAAATGTGCAAGCAACAGAGCTACAGATTCGCCAGATTAAAGCAGAGGAAAAAAGAATCCAACATCTCTTCCTCCAAACTGGCCATAGCCATTTGTGTTAAAGCAACAGTGAGACTCCCAAAGTGGTCATGAGAGGCTAGGCATGGCCCTAAAGGCCTCCAAAAAGATTTCAGTTTCTGGATGTCTTTTCTGGAAGTATTTTTTTATTTCCCTAATTCACAGATGTTAATTTCTTCCAAAATCCTGAGGGATTTATTTTACTTCCCCCCCCCCCCCNAAGGATAACAAACAGTCCCATTTGCAGTTTCCTGTTACATTTTATGTTTGTTACTTCTAAAAGATATAGAAAAACTGCCTTCAAGTCTTACTCATGATCTGGACAAAGCTTCAACTGCTTTAAAAAACAAGGGTTTTGGCTAAACTTACTTCACATTAAGAGTCAGACTCGTGATTGTTTAACATTAAGTGTCTTGCTTCCTTTATGAGCAGGATTTTGTGAGAGCTACTTTAACAACCACATGGGTACAAGCATGAAAGTCCATAGAGACAAAGAGATTTTATAGAGGCAGATGTATGTCCAGTTAGGTCTTTTCAGGTGTTCAAGGGATACACAGATGTAATATATACATGTGCAGGATGCAGGTAGGTACAGTCAAAATCAACATCTCAGTCTTACTCAGAAATAAAAATCAGAGAGTAATAGGCAGAGCTTGGTGAGACATCTTCTGGAGTTCAAGTAAAGAAGATTTTTAACAAAGAATGCTCTAGTAAAAACATGTCTTAAGCATTTTTTTTCTCTACTATTTCAGTCAAAATACCAATAGCAAATAATTTTTTAATCACTTCCCTGACTTTGTAATACACTGTTAGCTTACACTGTGTGCTAGGAGCTCCATGTACAAAAATGATTGATTCCTCAATCATTAAGAAAACATGCAGTACCAGCATTAGCTTGTAACTTTTAAAATCTTGGCAGAGCTTGCATTCAACCTCTCAGCTTCCACTCAACTTTCTTGTCTTGTTTTTAAGTTTGTTACTTTTAAGCACAACTAAAGGAATTCGCTTTCCCTCCTCCCCTCCTCAAAACCAGACTTCTGCATCAATCAGTCTCACTGGCACCTTCACCACTAGGCTTCATATATTTCTGTGCTCTAATTGCAGATAAGTTCTTTAAAACAAAAACTTTTAAAAATCCAAGTTTAACAGCATCTGAAGGTTAAATACTGTGCAAAGCGAGAGAAGACAGTGACAGGAGAGCACTCAATCACCATAGTTTCTCATCCCAATGAAAGCATCCTTTGAGAGTCTGCCTAGGTGTTGTCTAGCTTATATGATACAGTGCAGTGCCCATCAGCACTTCTGTTTGAAAGTCTGCTGCTTAGAAATCACCAGCAGGCTCATTACTCATAAATCAGAAGAAGGCTTTCAACCAGGCCTGGGAATCTGGAGACACTGCATAGAGAGGGAGCTCTGTCTGCTCCACGGGTTTCAGACCATGGTGGGAGTGGCTTGGCTTCCTACCCTGGTGCATTCAATCAAGTGAATTGCACAATCATGCTGCTTGGCTCCATTTAATGTAATGTTTCCTGAAATGTCATTTGTGACCAGTACAAGTTATGGTTGTTGGAAGGAGTGGGGTTGTCCCCAGTTTATAAATGTAAAACAAGGTACCTAAGGGAGAAGGGAAAGTATTCTTACCATTGGATAGGTTGAAAAGTGCCTATATAATGAACATGTACCTTTTGTCCCTGCAACACCAGGTGGGAAGGATCTCCTTGCAGCTAGATAGCTTCCCACTGATTATAGCAGTCCTGGGGTATCTTGTTGGCTGCAGTCTCCTTTTGCAAATCTTGACCTTAGAATTTGCACTAAGTGTTCTCCTTTGTTGATATTTAAATAAGTCTCACCTAAATTGAAAAAAACACCCAAGAGAAGAATACTTGGAGAAAGAATTTTTGTCCTCAAAGGCTCTGGAGATGCCTCATCCCATCTCCTTTGACTAGACACAGGTTGAACAAAGTAGATTGCTCAAGGTCTGTCTTTTAATATGATTTCCAAAACAGGAATTTCTGCAGATGGCCAAGATAGCATTAGTAATAATCCCCTCACAGGATCAGGACTTCAGCCTCCAAAATTGTCTTTCCAAAGAGGAAGGTCAATGCAAATGAGTGTTGGTCCATTTTGGATATGTATGTGTAGAGACCAAAGATACAGTCTCTAAGTTGATCAGTACATACGCCAATTTAATACGTGGTCTCTGTATTTCAACCACCCCAGAGATTCCAAAAAACTGCTGAGGCCAATGGGAGTTTTCCAGTGACATCAGTGTACTCTGCAGCAGGGCATTCACCTAAAAACCCAAAGGTAAGAAGCTTTCTTGTTCTTCTCTTATCTGCTGAGAGAGACAAGGTCCATTTTAGTGCTAGTGTAAACAGAGATGTACGTAGCTGAGGAGCATCAGTAATTTAAAGTATCAAATGACTGGCTTCCACCTGGAACAATTATTATATGAAATACACTAGTGATGTCTCCAACATATCTTACCATGGAAATGCTGAATAAGCAAAAAAGCAGTAGGATGGGTAATAGCATATTCCACAGGGAGAACAAGCACCACCATTAATTCAAATTCAAATCCATCAGCTGTGTTTAGGCAGGATAAGATGGTTCATCCCAGCTTTTCTCTACTTCAGTACAAAGCAGCTGCTTTTTAGTCATCAGGGATGTTGTGTCACTGAAACAGAGACTGCTAGCTGGATTACCAAAAAACCTGCCAATTAATTAATTAAGCTGCATACAGCCAAAACCAATAGCACTTAAAAGTTGTTTAGCCTGTGTCTGTTGAGGAAAGACATCTCTCTGCTCTGGTAGCTGTGGAGAACCAGAACCTCGAGGAAAAAGAATGCAATATATTGACTGATATCTGTGCTTTTCAGAAAGTTCACTGGCTGTTCTTTATATTCTTCACATGTTTCTGCCTTTCAGTCTGTACTTCTGTAAGACCCTCCTGTAAAATAAGATTCACTAACCTGCATTATTAGGACCACCTCCATGTGCAGTTGTTGTTAGCAACCAGCATTGAGCCAAACACATTTCTGTTTTAGAATAGAATAAAAAACTGCAGTAAAATAATGGAAATTACTAGTCGTCAGTAAAAAATGAAAAATAATTGGGTACCACAATATACTTCTATTTCTGTATTTCCAGCCATATAGTTTTTCAGTAGGTATGGGGATGTGCTGACTTCTTCTTATCATTTGCCATCATCATAGCATTACCACAAAGTCTGTAAGCATGAACAAGACAACCTGTGTGTTGTATGCCCCACTGATAAGGGGGCACTGATAAGAAATGTTCTCAGAGGGTGACAAAAGTAATGCTGGGTATTTGCTCAGCTGCTGTACCTCTAGACTAATTTTAAGTCTATGTGGCCAGTAATCTACCATGTTTCAAAAGGGTTCTGCCAGAAAAGCAGAGGTATTAGTAAATATTTTTCTGTAAATTTTGCAAAACTGGGACTGCAACTTTGTATTTGTTTATTTAAAACGAAATGCTTTGGCTCTGACTCAGCTTCTGAGAATCATTAGTGAAACAACTGACAGAAGTCAAGTGTTATTTTAATGACAGTATTTGTAGAAGAATAAAAAGAGGCTGTGCTGGTTTGGGCTGGGATTTTTTTCATAGTAGTTGGTATGGGGCAATGGTTTGGATTTGTGCTGAAAACAGTGTTGATAACACAGGGATGTTTTAGTTACTGCTGAGCAGCACTTGCACAGCATCGAGGCCTTTTTTGCGCCTTACACCACCCGACCAGTGAGCAGGCTGGGGGTGTAAAAGGTGTTTAGAGGGGACACAGGTGGGACAGCTGAGTCCAACTAACCAAAGGGACATTCCACACCATATGTCATCATGGTCAGCATATAGAGCTGGGAGAAGAAGAAGGAAGGGGGGACATTGTGAAGTTGATAGCATTTGTGTTCCCAAGTCACCATCAAAAATGATGGAGCCCAGCTTTCCCAAGGATAGCTGAACACCTGCTCATGAGAAGTGGTGAATGAATTCATTGTTTTTCTTTGCTTGTGCATGGCTTCTGCTTTACTTATTAGACTATCTTTATCTCAAGCCACAAGATTTTTCACTTTTACCCTTCCCATTCTGTTCTCCATCCCACTGCTAGGGGAGCAAGCGAGTGGCTGCATAGGATTTAGTTGCTGACTGGGATTAAACAATGACAGAGGCAAAGATTAGTTTTGTTCCTTGGGTACCTTTTCTGTGTATCAGTCTCTTTTGGTAGGTTTGTATTTACTGTCTCATGTGACTTCTTTGCTACTGAAACTTCCTTTGAATCCATATCTGGGGGAGAATAAACATGACTCCCTTTAGCTAATTCATTTATATGTGCAAGATATATTCAAACAATAAACTCCACATTGTTTGCCTCTGTTACTATTGGTGATAGTTCTTAGAGATGTTACCTGGATCAAAAAAGATGTCTGCTCTACACTGGATTTTTAAAATTTTCTTACTGAAAAACGTTAAACTATTTGGATGCCAGATGAAGGAGATTACTGTTATCCATGTTCACTGGTTTGTCTGAACAAGAACTGTCTTTAGTGCACTAAAGAGAAACAATGCCAGGGTAAGATAGAGTAAATCTTGTTTAGCC
The DNA here is from genome assembly GCA_013396995.1 of Dicaeum eximium. Lineage (NCBI taxonomy): Eukaryota > Metazoa > Chordata > Aves > Passeriformes > Dicaeidae > Dicaeum > Dicaeum eximium. The sequence continues at coordinate 1,601,373 of VWZP01009260.1, forward strand.
AGTGCCTTCTGATATGTTTTATAGCAAAATAGAGTGTATGCTGCCTTCAGCTTACTTTGAAAGCACAGTCCTGGTCAAGTCTGGGCTGGAGTTTTCTTGAATCATAGTGTGCTCTTTGGAGCTAAGTGATGTTTTGCTTGAATTTCATCCCTTTGATTAATAGAGTGTGTTTATACCCCTTCCCTCTTGTTTGTGGATGGAAACAGATCTGCTGAACAACATGGGGAAATGTTTTCATCAGGGACTAATACTATAGAAAATAAAATGTGTGTATGAGAGAGAGCCTGTGAATGGGAAAAAATGCCTCCCTTTATTTCCTGTCAAGCTGATGGTGAGACTGGAGAAGACCCAATTCCTCTGGAGAGTTTATTTAAACTGTGATACAAAAGATATTCTGAAAAGACAGAGGGACCTCTGACATCACTCAGCTGTTTTATTGACTGCGGTAACAAATTTGCTCTTGGTTTGAACCTCCAGACCAAAAGGTAGCTTGAAGGAAGAATCTGAGCTTGAGGCGATGTTAGAATTTGGGGAAGGATTTGGGATAAGGAGAGCTGCAGCTGACATGAAATTCAGTGCTGCCTGGTGGTTAAAACTGCTGTCTCATAAAGCATTTTGCAGTATGGACACTGTGGAACTGAGATTCTCAGCCTGGGGAGTGTTTTGCAGACATATCCTTCATCACACTGAACTTCACACACGTCTCAAGGAGGGCAGAAGTACAATTTTACCCACAGAAGGTGCAAGAGAAATACAAAGCCAAAAGGAAGCTTATCTGAGAGTTTGTGGATTGCCTTGCTGTAAGGGAGGAGTGAGTTTTTATTGACTCTCTATCATAATATGGACTTAGAGGTACTTTTTCACTAGCCAGTAAAAAAGATCCAGAGCTCTCATCTGGCCTGGGCTTTCAGTCAGACTGTCTTTGCTCCTGACACATGCCACTTCAGGAAAACCTGGCCTTGTCATCCACATGTCTTCTGACGGGAACGGTCTTGTCCTACATGCCATGAGGTATGCATGTTATCTGCAGAAGCATCATGGCCAAAACCTCACAGGGACTGTGGTACCAGCTGAACACCACAGGCAGGCATGTGCCAGTGCTGAATTTCTGCCCAGACTCTGCTCTGTTTATTAACATAGGTGCAACATAACAGATGCCATGCAGAATGACTGATGTACAGTATGTATGAGGAAAGGGGTCCAAAATAAGTAGTTTAGCCTAATTTGAAAGAGAATTTTTTATGCCCTGTACACTGTCCCTTTCACATTCATCTTGAATATGTTGACCAGCAGGTTAGAGATGACTTACAGAATTTGTCAGTTCCCAGAAGCTTCATGACAAGGAGGAGAGCAAAGAGAGGCAATGCAAACAGGTAAGTCAGGGTTCACACTGAGATGAGACCATGATTTCAGCCTTGTTGCGAGCCAGAGGCTTTTCCCAGCAAAAACATCTTACACTTGTCCTACTATTTAGACTCAAATTCCAGCCTTCAACCAACAATTGCAATCATTTCTGGATGAAACTAGAAGAAACTGTGCTTACTTAATCCCAGTTCTCATGCAGATAAGTATTTGTCTCTGGTGTGCACATGATTGCAGGGAGGTTTTGTGTTGTCCTGCTGCGATCTGAAAGTTCTGTTGTAGGAGTGGAAACCCCCAAGGCGGTGACCACCTGAAACACCGTGATATGGAAGACCTTGAGGTGATTGTTTCCAGCTACAGGCTTCCCAGCAAATTATCAAGGTTAGAATAATTGCAGTACAGCCTCAAAGAATGGCAGGATTAAGTTTACAGGCAGGAGATGTGAAAAAAATTACTCAAAATTTTATTTCCAGCTGAGAATCTGTTACTATTTTAAACGGTTTTTTTCTGATAGCAGTCTGAAGTGAAGGAGTCATCCACAGGAAGGACTATATGATAGCCATTTATTTCCTTCAGGATTTAGACGCTTGTGACTCTGCGTGAAAGGCAACAATAAATTTGAATATTTCTTGAATTTGGTTTTAGATGGGGTTGTATTGACTGTTGCAGCTGGTTGGTAGAGTTTATGATAATATTAGGTGCACTTCTGAACTACTTCATCTCTCCTGAGCAAACGCTGTCAGCAGGTGGAAAACTGCACTAGGAAGGGCTAGTGGGAATCTGGAGAACAGCTCTGTGTCCTTGAGATGGCACTTGGGGACCTCAGAGCAATGGAAAGTTTATTTTTGTTCCCCAGGCTGGACTATTTTCAGGCAATGAAGTTCGTATACTCTACACGTGTGGGCAAGGCAGCACAACGTGCACAGATTTCTGCTCTCCTAGTGGGATGGAGAAAGAGGCAAGGAAAGATGTGCTTAAAAGTATTTATTAGCATGTTAACAACTGTTCTGCGGCATTACAGCAAGCAGCAAAGTCAGCTGATGAAGTGCTAATGAAATCAGAGTTGAATAATTTGAAGCTTTTTTCTGGCCTGTGATGCCATGGGATTGCAGGATATATTGCATCATTAAAAAAAAAAAAAAACCCACAAAAAAAACCACACCAAAAAAACCACAGAATCAATTAGCTAGAAGAATATTTGGCATCTACTCAGCAAGGACATGCGGAAAACCCAGGAAGTTGAGAGTGGACAACCTAGACTCCCTGGTCCTGGCATAGTTTATGTCCCATTACTAAAGGAGAGCAATTTGCATTTAGCTCTACTGGAAACCAAGGTTATTCTTTGATGAGTAGTACACCATGAGTATGACATTGCTGGATTGACACACAGTGAGAAAAAGAATTTCAAACCCTTCACTTCCATGTTCTCTCCATCCTTTCTGCAGCATTTTGTAATCTTTCAGTGATCTCTTACATACAGGCTTGTTCAGATCATTATATCACAAAATCTTTTTAATCAAGGAGAGAGGAGGGATGGATAAGGGGAACAAGAAGCAAGTCATCCTGGACACAGACTGCAAAACATCAGCTTCCATTTTCACCAAGAGACAAGAGGAAATACCAGGGAAAAGCAGCTAAAGGTCATGGAATGGCACATTTTTTGTGTAGTTTACCAGAAGTACATGAAAACAGCTGTAGAGAGAATGGATAAATTATGTTTTAACTTTGGATTGAACTCAGAATTTTGAACAAAAAAATATCTACCTACCCTATTTATAGCCAGTTCTGTCACAATATTATATGCTATTGGAAATTTATTAGCTGGCAATGTTTTCTAATAAATCAGTGTGCAAGCCATCCTTGTAATAAAGATGCTATAATGAGAAAGATTTTTGATTGAGTTCCTGGTTCTTTTTTTTTCCTTGGGACTGTTTATCTCCTGTGCTATTAGGAAATGTCTAAGTTTATATGCCCATATGCTGAGAGAATGAAATACCGGCATGCCAGTGGAAAGTTTTTGTTCATGTGGACAATGTTTCAGTGCTGGTGGCCTCTGCAGAAGATAGGGTCATATTTTTTTGACATACAATTGCTCAGCTGCCACCAGAGCATGAAACAATAACAAATTATTATATATTATGTATGGCAAAACAGCTTGTAGCCAGACATGGGCTTAGTCACATGAAAGTTTAGCTTAGAAGCAGTTTTGCATTCATTCTTTTGCCTGTAATATTTGAGAAAAAATAAAATGTTACTTTAAAGCATTGTAATTGTAAATAAAACTTGCAAATTTATACACAAGTGAATCTGGGCACTCCTTTTGTCACTATGAATTTTTATTAATCTTAAAAGATTTAATAAACGTAATAACATAGAGGAACAAATCACCTTGCCCCTTGCCCCTCAATGCAAATATTTAAAGAATGTAACAGGACCATCAGTGAGTTTAACTCTTAATTTGAACTGTTTTATGAAGTCTTAGAAATCATTTTAAGAGAATGGGCTTAGGAAAATGCTCATATTTGAATCCAAAGTCAAATTTAAATTCAAGTATTTTCGCAGCTATGAGTTGCCATTCATTTCTAATAATAGTGTCTTCTTTTCTTCTCCTTTTCTGAATACCACAAAAAATGAGTATGAAATTTGAACATGCCACTGGCAAACAAGGGATATTAACAATCAAATAAAATTCATGGTTCAAAAGTCATGTTTTCTTTTGTATTTTTTACACCCCTTCTACCAGCCTAACTTAGATAATTAGCAGATATTGACGGCATGCAGGGTTTCACTACTGAATGTGGACCATTCATTGTTGGCCAACTACCTATTAAGCAGGCAGATTCATGAAGAAGTTCAATAAATAATTTCAAATTTTCTAGAAGGCAGATTTCAATCTTAACAAACCAGTTTTCTCAAATTGCTTGCCCAGATACATATCAGGGATTTCAGACAATGACAACTGAGCACTGTACTTCCCCTATCACGTTTTTTATCGCCTTTTTTGCTTTGATTATCAAGACAACAGAACTCTCAACTGCAAAAGATACAGTGGCTGATGGAGCCCAGCACGGCACAGTCTTGTTGTACAAGATGTAAAAGACACCAAACTTCTCAAAGAAGGATTTTGACTTCAGTTCCCAGATACCTCAATGGAAGAAGAACTCATTCCACATCTTCATAGAAACATCAATATGTTTATTTTGTATATTGCTACAAATTTTATTTGTACAATAAAATTCCATCTGTACACAGAATTGGCTGTAATTAACCAGAAATCCACTGTGTGCATCAAAGAAAGGCAAGTAACTGTAAAGTGCATTAAATCTCAAAGTAATAATTACATGCACTAAACCTAGATCTTCACCAACAGAGCTCCACTGATGACAATAATTGTTTCAGTTTTAAATGAAGATCAGAACCAGACCCGGGCTGATTTAATTCTTCAGGGTGCTATTCAGTCCTAAAGTGGGTAACTGTGAGCAAGAGGCAAGGTAGACAAAGGGGGCCAAGTCAGATCCCTGTGAAAGCGGTGATAATAAATGTTTTCAACTGCAATGGTGAAGGGGTTAATGTTTCCTTGCTCATATACTATCAATAATTTTATTAACTTGTTTTCATTCCTTTCTAATGTTTTTGTTCATTTACAGATTCCATTTTTTATATTTTAAATTCAGTTTTAATATTCTCCACAGGAATTTAAAAACCATCTTCTCTTTAAAACTTAATTGTAGCATTTGTTATGCTATAAAAATACATTTTACATTTTCAGAGCCAATTTTGTGAAGTAATTGGATAATAAATGAATAATAAGAACAACCAGGCCCTTACTAACCTTTTAGTCATTAAAGTGACCTAACATTTTAGAAAGAACAATAACTTTTCCAATAATGTTCCAGAATAGTGATTATAATTATAGTGCACCAAAACAAATGTAGAAAATGATGCTGTCTTTCTTGGACAGTAGGATGGAAATTTGTAATTATTTACATTTTCCCCAAGCAGCATAAATGACCAGCGTTTCTGTCTCAGAAGGAACTGTGCCCCCTCCCTCTGTAAGGAACACAAACAACCATCTAAGCATCCATAAGGCTGATCCCTCACCAGCATTGTCCCTGCAATGACCCTTCCCCCTTCTCCTGAGCAAGTGGATGAGGCACTGCTCAGCCCTCTGGGTGCTACCCTGCGGTCAGCCCAGGACAGAGCTGGTCAATCCAAACCCCCTACCCATTTCTGCTGTTGGAATAAGGCCCCATAAAAGCTCAGGAGATGCCACCAGCTCAGCTGCCAGCAGTGCTTTAGCAGCACCGCTGTACCAAGCGCAAAGCCTTCATACGGTTTCCCTGGTGCCAGCTCAGGAGAAGAGGAGATACCCGAAGTGATGTAGAGCCTCCTCCACCGCTTTCCTTCTCACAAAGATCCCCCAGGCAGGGGCTTGGCCTGAGCCAGGGTGCTCAGAGAGCTGAGGCATGGCCGGGCTCTTGTGCCCGGGGGAACCCAGGCAGCCGATACTGCAGGACACCCGCCCTCCTTCCCAAATGTAGATGTTAGCAGAGTGGTCCCACACCCTTGGGACCTCCCACACCAATTAGTACAGTTTATCCTGGCTGGGGTCAGGAGAGCCTCATCTGGAGCAGAAGAGAGCAGCTCTGTGTGGCAGTGGCTGTGCCACCTCATGTGTCTGCAGAATGGCCACAAGCCATACCAGAGAACATGCTGCTGTGTGGTTAAGTCCAGGCCTTAACACTGTACAAAGTACCACTTTGGCACCTCATACCACTTTACAACTTATTCAGACCCGTCAATCCGTCATCCCAATCACCTAATGCTCTTTCCCTAATTAAAAAAATCCAGGTGAAATCTGGAGAGCAAGACTTGAGCAGCACCGTGGAGCCCCCAAATGAGTTGTAACACCTTACAACCAAACATAAGTGGGTACTCTGACAAAGTGTTGACTAAACTTTTCCTGTCACCTAATCAGCTGGAAATCTCCCAGTACAAAATATCTTCAGTCTGAGTAAGAGCTGTTTTTCAGCCTTGTCAAGCAGTCCATGAGGACTGGACTTCAGCCTGGTTTCTCATCCCAGTTCTCATCACTCATGCTGCCTGTGCAGTTCAGGAGGAGACTTTAGATGCATGCTAACCCTTAATCATGCCAGCAGAGCCTTTGAAGTCACAGAGGACTTAATTTTAAAAACTTCTCTCCCACAGTTCTAAAATAGCCACTGATACAATAAGCAATGAATGACCACAGCATTTCTTGAGCGGCACTGAGTAAAGGGGACATGTCTCAGGCAACACAAACTTTGGAGAAGTTTGTTTTCAATGGGAGAAAGAGCACTGGCAGGAGCACTGCCCTGACTGCACAGAGCAGGACTTTTTAAAAATCAAATAAATACAATTCATCTCTTTCTTTGAAAAAACAAAAAATAAAGCAGCAGTTGTCCATCGGCTTTCCTTTTCATACTTAGGTATAGTAGGTTGAAAACCAAGAGACAAAAAAGGACAGGTGACAACAATCTCAGCCCAGGACTATTGTGTTGGGTCCAGCTCTGCTGCCCCAGCCACAACACTTGGAGGAAGTGCCACACAAACAGAGGAAGCAGGATTCGGGCTGAGAAGGATTTAGTAACTGCATTACTACGCTCTCAGCACTGATGCCTGTAAAAGATAAAACCTGGGAAAAGACCTCGGGTTCCTACTCCTTATTGTTGCTGCCTGGGATTTAACTTGTATGTCTGAACTATGTACATATTTCACTGATTTAGGTGGGGCGCCACGAACATATTTATACGGGCTGAGACAGTGACAGGACTGCTGATGTTTACAGTAACAGGTTAGAGAGGTTTTGCCAAAGCATTCTTAGTTTTTAAAAGGATTGGTCCGATCCAGCCCCCTTCCCCCTCTCCATTGTTATTTTGTCTGCTGGATTTACGGAAGAAGGAAATGGTAAATTACAAGAAAAAAATAGCATTTATCTTGCCAGGACATGTTGCTTTGAACTTGGATGATATTAACATATCAATCAGATTCAGTGATATGTTAAATAAGGTTGTCCCTGGTTTATGATTCACCAAAGCTGGGAGTTGAACCATAGCTTTGTCTGCATGGTGGGTAGGGAGCTTAACTCCACCCATCCAAATCCTTCACACGGACACACAGCACTGACACTGGGCACAGAGCACCACGTATTTCATCTGAGTTATGCTGACCCAAAATAAAGTCCAGTTTACAATTTAATTGGGACTGAGAGTTTGCCCAGATGAGGCAGTTACATAGCCATAAATACAGCGACTATGGCTGAAAATCCTTGAAGGACAAAAACACAGAACGTAATATAATGTTCTGGGAATAAACTGGGAATATAATGACAGGCTATAATCACTCTGTTTAGAGTAGTCGTGTAAGAGGAAATATTTTTGGATACATTTCCAGTTCCCAATCAGAGCTTGGCCAATTAGACGGAAAATTAATTTAGAAAGGAAACATTAATTAGGTCTTGATAAAGATGCTAATTCCAACATTTCATGAGGCTTCAAAGATTTGTCTTCTCCCCTCCACCATTTCCTTACTATGGAATATTCATTATTTTACAATAACTCTTCAGGCTGGGGACAGCTTAATTTAACTACACTGCTTCCTTTGGGGACAATTAAGGACTTGCTATTTAAGTGTTAAATGGCAGTACTGAACTGGATGCTGATTTGAGCTGGACTGAATTGGATTTACCTTACAAAGAAGCACATCTTGCACCAACCAGCTGGCTACATGGAATTCAGAACAGAAGAAAGAGTGAATAAATTAAGTAATTCACACAATTAATAGCTTAAAGATAGAAGTCTTACTGTCTCCCTTCTTGCCTCCTCTAGGAAATAACAGACACTGAAATGAAGAAATATATATAAACAATATTTAATCTTGCTTGTTACTGTTTTTCCTCCCATATGTAAGCCAAGAATGAAAACATCTCACTAAATAAATGCTATAAAACCAAATAAATAATTTAATAAACAGTAAAAATTTCCCCAAAGTAAATTAATCCTCAGGACTTTAAATAAATACAAACAATTTAATTCAAAAGTGCTTTTTTTTTTCCTGAAGGAATTGTAAGTCAAGAGCTACAGCAAAATCTTGATGTAACCATAACTATAGCATCTACTATAAATAAGTTGCACACACATTGTTTGGAAAATTAAATCAGCCCTTGGAAAGGTACTTTTATTTACTATGTTTACAAGTAGTAAAACTCTACAGTTAATCAGCAGACAGACGTCACAAACACATTTGGAATACTTGGACTTGCTATCCACACTTTCCCGATTAACTTTTACATTCATGAAGTGTTACAAACTAATAGAAAAAGAGCTGCAGTTAAAAAATAAAAATTCTGTAAGTTCAAAGCCCAGGATCACAGCACAGCAATAATTCTTCGGAAGTGAAGAGAGGGGAAAACCCCAAATATTCTGATTTAAGAAAACAACTAGCTACAGAAAATGAAGTCCAGTTTCCTGTGGCTTTGTGTCTTGTGGTTGAATTATCTTGTGCCTAATAAGATGCAAACTCTGATTGAAGCCTTTCCTGAGGTTGAGGCATCTATCGGCTCCTTTTCTCTCCCATGGAGATTTTTTTGATGACCAGTAATAATCTTTAGCTCATAATGAAGTCTTTCCCTCAGCAGAAAAATAAGTCAGACCCCTCAACTCTGCTCAGCTACTAATTTTCACTAAACACAGAAGAAATTATTCTCAACTTTCCTACATCAAATAAACAGAAATTAGTGAACAAATTCAAGGATTGCACCAGGAGAGATAGATATTAGATAGATATCCAGATTAGATATTTTAAAAATTTTGTCTGCGAGAGCAGCTAGGCATTGGAATATGCTGTCCAGGGAGGTCAGAGTCACCAGCTCCAGAAGTGTTCAGGAGGCATCTGGATGTGGCCCCTGGGGATATGGTTTAGGGTTGATTATACTGGTACCACTTTGATGGTTGGACTGGATGAACTTGAGGATCTCTTCCATCCTTGACAATTCTATTATTCTGAGAGATTCAGAAGTTACAGAGGCCTGAAAGATAGGCACCTGAGCAGCATGACAATAATATGCATTTCTTTATGAAGCAGATTGAAACTGAAAGCAATTTAGGTGCACTTGCTTTTGTCTCAGATCAAGTTCTCTCTCTCTAAATACCAAGTTTTTTTCTTCATATGTCAATTTTATATAAACAAGGAGTGTGTTCTTTTTGTAAGTAAGAAAAACCGTAGTAATAGTGGGGGAAAGGAATCCAGCAGAGGTACATCAAGAGAGGAGAGTAAAATATCTGTGAAACTGCTACTCAGTAATTCTGGTAATGAGGCTAAGAAAACATTTTGTAGAACATATTCTGATGTGCTTTAATGCCATCAAAAATCAGAGCTCAAATAAGTAAATCTTAATTCTGTACTCTTCAGGAGCTCTTTTGTGCTTAAAGTAAACTCTCTTTAAGTGGAGAACAAGGTTTCCTAGGGCAATGTCAAAAAGGATAAAGGAGGACATACCTTCTGCTTCAGCCTTTCCTTATCTCTGTATTTAAATCATCACTTTGGCATTTCTGACTTTGAAAAAAAATTCTCCTTGCTCAGCTTTTGCCTAAAATGCAGTCACATTCTTTATTGAGAAGAGCTGCAGAAGGCTGAATGGCTATATTCAGTTCTGAAAGTGCTTCAATAAAACATCTCTAGAGCAGGGATAAAGGTTGTCAAACCCTGCCAGCAGCTCCTCTACTATTGCAGGGCTGCAGTGGCACTGCCCCTCCTGCTCTCCTCTGTGCCAGATCACCCAGAGGGTGAATATCAATTTACTGTTAAGTGTGGATGAGGCCTCAAAGACCTTCCATGACAAGTCAAAGCAACACCAGGGTCTTATTTGACTACTCAAAAATAATTTAGTGTATGCTTTTAAAACTAAAGACATCTGATGAATTTAAAGATGTATTTCATCTGGTGAGACAAATTTTATAACAGGGAAGGATTAGCAAACTTGTAAGAATATTTCTTTGTCACAAAAATTTCCACTCTTGTCTAAGTCTAACAGATTTCAGCAATGTTCCCCCAGAAAAAGCACCAGAAGTCAGGCATATTGCAACTCTGGTTTACCTCAGCCAGTAAAACCAATTATTATTTGCATCCTTCTCTTCACTTTTTCCTAGGGAGTTAATTCCTTCTGGGACTGTTCACTCATGGCATCTGGCTGGGATCTAGGGCTATATTTGAAAGCCCTTTATATGAATCCTTAAGCCAGAATTAGCTTACACAGGGATGCAGAAGTAGCCCACCAGATACAAAAAGCTCCAGTCATCAGCTCAACTCTGTTGCCAACACTTTTCCACCCAGCTTTCTTTGAGAAGAGGGAATCTGATGAGTTAAGGCACAAGTTTGAGATGAGTCTGCCACAAGTTTGAGACCCAGGGTCCCAAATTTTTACTCTGTTCCTGAGTATAAGAAGCATACACAACAATATACATTTAGGCATACAAATCTTGTCTCTGATGAATCTCAGGTGGCACTTGGGTCTCCATTCAGGAACCTCTAAAACACATCTGTTATGGCATTTGATGCTTCCTGAGGCAAATACATCTGGTACCTTCAGTAGGGAAGACCAAATGGGATATTCTAAATTCCATCTACTTAAACCTGCTTGGCCTCAGTGGCCCAGAAAGGTCGTGGATAAAATTTAAACCCTTCACATACTTTTTGTTGAGGTGTTGAAACCTATTGTGAGAAATGAGCAGCTGAAGGACTGTGCTTTTCATATGCTGTCTGCAAAGAACCAGCAAGTACCAGTGACAACCTCCACAGTCTTTGATGGCTCTCACCTGACTGGAAGCCACCTCTTGATCCACCTGGACTACCTAAACCATGAGAGGAATCAGCCAGCACAGATTTTCCATGTAATTTACCCAAGATTTTAATTACCAGCCAAACCAAACAGCAGAGGGTTCAGGAAACACACAATCCACTCGGGAATTCATTACCTGCCTGGTTCAAAAAGCCCACACAAAACCACATGGTTTTATAGGTCTCAAAAATAGAAGTAGGATGAAAAATGGTAAGCGTTTGATTGCTTTTCTTCCAGAAAATCTATTTTTCCAGAAAATCTCTTTTTCCAGAAAATTTCTCTTGTAGCTGGATTTTAACAGAATTACTATAGCAAACTGAAACTTTTCAGTGGCCCAGACTGTAACTTTGGGCCCATCCTCCACATTTTCCCAAAGATAAGACTGATAGAAGCTTGAGGGTTTTTTTCTCAGAATATAGCCCAAACTGTGCAATTAAGGACTCTATGGGAAAAAAACATGTAAAAATCATGAACACGGAAGAGATACTGTAACAGAGACAACTTATTTCTGATATTTTGTTACTTTATAGTGCTTGACTTGCAAGCTGAATAATGTAGGTTTTACATGCAATTCCATTAAAGGAAAAAAAAAAGAGGGAGAGAGTACTGGAAAACTTCATGAGCAGTCATCAGGTCCCAAAAGCTTAGATCCACAGCACAGCCTACGATTGTCCTAATCTGCTTGAGCATTTGGTGACACAGTAGAAGACTATTGTCTATGCTCAGCCACGGGAGGGACATGAGACAGAACTTTAATGAGTATATTTCAAAGCTATTTGTTAGACAGCAAATGAAAGATGAAAGTTGGGAAAGCACAGTTCAATCACAGAAGAAAAATGTATTTTCTTTTTGGAAAACTCTGCTGTTCTTGTTCCCTGGCTTCTCTCTCCATCCCCACATCTGTTCCCACTTACTCTGCGCCCATTTTCTCACTGGGAAGCATCAGACAATCTTTACTGCAGGCACAAATATCCTTTCCAAGTGTCTTCGAGGGAATACATTCTTAGTCATGCTTCTGCTCTACTGGGTGTCCTTACTTTACATGCAAGTCTGGGTCCACATGTGTCCCAGGCTTCGACTCAGCAAAATACTTATGCAGGGATCTCACAGTACAGATGTGCTTAACCCCCCAAATGTCTAGCATGCATTTAATTTTGAGAATTCATTCCACTGAAGCTGGCAGAAGTGCAGTGTTTGTCACTGTCTCCTCCTAAACTGGGGCTTGAGACTTGCATATTGCACATATTGTGACATTGACAGCCAAAAAATGCATATTAATTATATAGCAAATGTAACATTTCTGGTTTTTTTAAAAAATGTAAGTTGGCAAGAAAGTTGGCACATTGGCTGCTATTTCCCCCACACTTTCTCCAGATGAGTTAATAATTTTCTCCCTTATATTTATTACACACTCAAAACTCAGAGCAAGACTTCACTAGTCTGACTTGTGACACTGCTGTGAATTCTCTTGTGTCCCTTGTGTGTCTCCCAGGAAGAACCAGTGAGCCCTTGGGGGCCTCCTTCTCACTCCTTCACCCACTTTCTCCCAGGGAAGGCTCCTCACCCTCAGCCCTCTAGGAGCTTCAGGTGTCCTTTACAGACCAAGCAGACCACAAACATTTTGATGAAGGTGGTAAAGATGCCCAAAAACCACAACACCACCCTTATTTGCCTATTGCTTGTGGATAAACGATTGTGATCCATGGGAGGAATAGAGAACTGGCATGGATAGGGAAACAACATCATAAGGCCAACAGGTTGCTATGCAAAATAATAACTTAATAGGCAATGTCTGTAAGCATTTGTTATTAAATACTTGCAATTAACCTGTTTCAATTACTAGGAAGATTTTCATTCAGTTAGAAATGCAAGTGTTCAGCGTGCAATGAAGCCACTAAACATAGAAAATCATTGCTCAGAAAATCATAGCTCTACAAGAAATTGTTGCCAGCTTTTTTCTTCTTCTTCTTCTTATTTTATTTTTTTTTTTTTTCCTCAAAGAGAAAAGGCTGATACAACAGGAGGGACATTTTCCACTCAGAAAACATGCATGCTCAGGCAGGCTGGAGGACTGTGTAAAACAGGCAGCTGTGGAGAGATGAGTAAGTTCCATCCATTCAGAGATAAAACAACGGGGTTTTTTTGTTTTGGTTTGTTGTTTTTTTTTTAACATAGGATAGTCTAATGTAGAGACTGCCAATCCTTCCCTCTCACTACTTCTTTGATGTTCATTTGCTTTAAAATTTTTCCCAGTGATGAACAACAGAGATTGCCAGCAAGTATTTGCAAGCTCAGCAGCAAAGCAGAAGGAACTGAAGACTTGCTGCTCCAAATGAATCCTTGAAAATGACTGTCTACAGTAATTCTCTTCTGCTTGCTTCACTTAGTGAGTTATGGGATAAAAGAAAGCAAAGTATGATGGCAATAGCTGTAATAACAACAACAACTCATTACAGTTTGTAAAATCTCTGTTGGAGGCATGTAAGTATGCAAAGTATCATTCTGAAAGGGATACTGAAGAAGGCATATTTATTTCCTCACAGGCTGCCTCTTTTTACTAATACATTTGGGTTTTGATAGCATCAATGACTTTTGATAGCAAATTTCAATGCCATAAAAAATACCACAGGAAGAGTGAAAAGTGTACCTAAAGCAGTACACTGTCCATGAGGTTGGGATGCTTTGGGAGGGGTGCAAGAACAGAGTTAGAATATTGGAAGGGTGTCATATTTCCTCCAGACTGACTCCCCATCACAAAGCATCATCTATGTTGCACATTATGAACACAGAGACCATAACCTGCTCCTCCAGAAATCAGCCATTCTGGGAGCTCCCCTTGCCTGAGATGTCCTTTGCCCGAAGCACGAAGGTGGGTGGCGGCACTAGGTGGCACTGGAAGCCCTGCGGTTAAGGCAATTTTAGTGTTATTTTGGGCTTTAAGCGCCATCTGGTGTTACTGTAGGCCTTTTCTTGAAAAGTCTGGTTATGAGACCCTGACACTGGCAACCTCCACTTTTCATGCTTGACAATAAATATACATAACTAGATATTAAAATACAGTACCATCGAGTTTTGCTGAACGGATTAGTATTTCCCCTCCTTTCTTGTAATACTTTTGGAAAGGAGTTCAATATGCAATGTGCTTATCAATTCTGATTTTTAGCCAAAAACATTTAATCAGAGAAGTTTTGGCTTAAAGGCATGAATGTGCTGCCAGATGCACTCCTGCTTCTGGATGCAAGAGCGTTTCAATGCCCTTTCCTTCACAGCTCCTTGGCTTCTCCTCCTTTAGGCTTCCTCTTGAAAACTCAATCAAACAGGTATTAGAGAGACTGCCATGGGAGGCAAGAGCACAAAAATCAAAAAAACAAAATCACACATCCATTCTTCCAACTTCCGTCCACTCTGCCCACCACCCCCCCCNAAAACAATAACAAAGGATTAGTCCTTCACAAAAATCCACCAAAGCCTGGAATGTATCTAATCATCAGTCAAGATGTTGCACACAAATGCCAACCAGCTAGTAAGGCTTTTCTTCCATGCAAGTTTGTTGCAAATCTTCTCATTCTTGTCTCCATTTTTTACTTGTTTGACCTGAAATGCTTTGGTAACAAATAACAACTTATTTTATATCACTAGAATATTCCTTCTGGATAGAAGAGTGTATTATTTGTGTATGTAAAAATCTAGATTCTGCTTTGCCTTTTTATGGACGACATACAACCTATGTTGAAGGCAGTGTGCAACAGGTGAGCTTCCCAAAAGCAGGCATCTGTTTCGCATTTTTAAAGACTCTTGCACTATTGTAAAGGCTGGGAGGGAGAGGGAGGTTTCTTCTCAGTCTTGCTCATGTTGAGACTAACAGAGAAAGTTCCTTTCCACTTCTTTAAGAGCATACAGTGGATTTTGTCTTTTGCTACCACCTTGTAAATTGATGCTGTAAGAAGAAATTGCCAACACAGTGTGAGAAGGAGAAACAGCTCTGGCTCTAGGAGCTGGTGGGTGACTGATGCTGGGGTAGCAGCTGACTTGTAACACTCCAGACCCTGGCTGCAGACAGGGCAGGGGACTCCACTGACTCCACCTTGAAAGGCAGAAGGGCTAACTTGTTCCTCCTGAGATTACCAACACTGGCACACTAAAGCCAAAACTCAGATTACCTTTGTATAACTTGCCAACAATTCATTCACCCTGTTGTTATCCAACATCCCATCACCTGGAGGGGGGTGGCAGGTAAGCACCAGGGCATAGGGTGGGCACTGCTGGCAACTGCCAGACCAAGCAGGTTAGCCAGGGGAATTCAGAAAGGAGTGTGAAACGGTTGACCTACCTAAAAATGAATCCTCTCACAGACATAATGAAGACAGAATTTGCATTAGAAATTCATACAGCTGTTTGGAGAGGGGAATGTTGCCCTCAGGAACAAATCCACTCCCTAACACCCAGCCTTAGCGTCTCCCTCATGCCTGGCCAAGGTCCTCCCCCTCATGAGGAAGAATCCTGCCCCCGAGGCGCCTAAGCAACAGTGGAGCAATCCTGAGGAGGCTGCTTTATTAAATTAAATGTCCTCGTGGGAGGATGCAATTCAGGGCTTTTTTTTCCTTTTTTCTCTCTTTTTTTTTTTCTCCCCTCAAATGAAGTTCCCTTCTCAGAGAAGAAAGTTTCATTTGGAAAAATTAATTCTGTGTGGCATGATTCAAACTGAACGTTGTCTCTTTGTTCCTTTTTAAAGTCAAGTTGCATAAAAAGTAATACATTTCCAAAATCAGATTGTCTGCTTCTTCAGATCTGATTACTTACTCCAAGTTCATCATTAGGATAGTGTAATGTGGATCCATGCTTTCAGCAGGACTTTCCAGTGAAAACAATGAGTGTTCTGCCTTCTGCCTAAATTAATAACACAACATGTCCCGTAGAAAATAACTAAAAGATAAATCAAGCCAAGTTCATTTCATTTAGGCTAAATGTGGGAGTTTGTTTTTGAAGTAAGAACATAGAAATTTGGTCTTGTTCTGTTCTAAAATAAATTAATTTGAGAAACATATCCTAAATAATCAAGACAGGCAAGCATTTTGTATATAAGTAACCAGGACTACATCCCTGAAATACAAATGAGGATTCTTTGCAACTTTAATATCAGGTTTTCCATACAAAATACTCAGCATAAACTCTCAAATCCAATATTCCTCTTCACTTTTTATAATTAGCTTTTTTTTTTTACTTTAGTCAATCTAACTCCGTAACAACACACTCCTTTTGCCTTTTTTGTACTACTCTGCTCATACTAGACCACAAAAACAAAACAATTTTATAGAAGCAGCTTAGGAGGTCTGTACTTTTATTAAGTATGTGCTTTGGTTGGTGTATCTGCACCACAAATAAACAAAAGCAGGAGGTCACATTATTGTGCCCCTGTGTGGCTCCAGTAAAAGGACTTTGGACTATAGTCTACACAGGTGTGGGCACAATAGTCACTTTTAGACTGCATTTCAAGTTTGTGCCCCAGCACATGTTTAAGCTCACACTTGTTTCATGTCCAAATAATTTCAGTATTAACACCCAAAACAGAGCTTCAAATAGAGATTTGGAGTCATACTATTCTTTAATCCAGATTCAAACATGTTAACATGCAGCAAAATTACACAAGGCAGACAAGGCAGTGTAGGTGCCTTCTAAAAAGGCTGGGATCTGCAGCACAGACAGGTAGGCTCCTGAACTGTACTTCAGGGCCAGAACTGCAGACACACAGATGAGAAAGTGCATTTTGTTTCACACAGCTTTCTGTCTTGTGCATTACCCACAAGGGTAAGGGAGATGCAGCCTATGTGGCCCAAAATTTCCTGATTCTTCATAGAAAAAATGCAATTTGTTAAGTTCTATTTTAACCTAATGGCCACCTCCACCTCTGCAAGTCAGTCCCTATGCTGAGATTCTTTTCACAGGACAGAAAAGACAATCAGGCTGTCAGAAGGGCTTTTCAGCCTACCTTTGTTCATTATATCTTTTCAGCTCTTGAAGGTGCTGAGCAAAGTGGCAAGACCTCTTGTGAGAAGTGAGAGTGCATCAAAAACAGTGTGGACTTCTCTTCCTACCAGTCTGTTCTCACTACCTGTGTTCTACCATCTTTTATTTATATTGTTTAGACATTTTATTCTTACCAGAGGATTTGTTTTCTTCTAATTATCTTCAAGACTTTCTGTAGAGAACAACTTCACCATCCTTCTGTAAAGAGCAACTTCAACCAGCTGAGAGAGAGTTTTATTTTTTACAAATGAAATTTTCACTGCTCTGTAGACTGGAAGAATGAAGGGAGGTCACACCTCACCTACCCATGCTTTAAAAAGCTCTTATTCATGTAGGTATGGTCAGGGATGTAGAGTGGGCTTTAAGTAACTTAAGAAGAAAATTAGTATCAGAAAAGTAAACAAAATTACAAATTTCTTGACTCTTCAGCTTTGCTGAGACCCACAACCTCTTTCTCATGCCCTCCTCCAAATATAAAAGGTACTTTAACATTCTTTGTCATGCAAAAATTCTCATTTGTGTGAAACTAGTGACTTGTCTCACTGGCCTTTTAGGGCATAAATACCTCCTCTAAAAAGAAGAAAAAGGTCAAATTCGTTAAAGACTTCACTCTACTCATGACTACCAGGCTATTGCAAAGTAATGACTCCAGGAGATAGGTCTTCAGTCCTAGTGTTAAGGAATGCGATTTGAGCCGCTGCCGGTACAGACATGTCACTGATGCTACTAAAACAAAACTTGAGCTAAAATTTGTTTCAAGTCTTTACTTGCTTGCAATGGAAAGTTTGCTGGCAGCTGTTGTCATCATTAGCCTTGTGGCGATGTTTTTTTCTGAAGTGTCTTGTGTCTTATTGAAGCTTAACGCTTGTTAAGTTGGGAGGGGACTTTGGGTGATCTGCCAGCAGCAGACAATAAAGTGTTCTTTTCTCCTGTTGTAACAGAGTCGTAAGTTTTGGTTTATGGATAATGGCAGCTACACACAGTAAATTAAAACACACACAAAAAAGAGGAAAACATGAGGGCTTTTCTCTAAGTAGTCTATTTAGCCTATTACAGGCTCCCCTCAGGTTTTAAATACAACCATAAAAACACTCTAATTTTTTACCATTAACTATTTTCTTTTCTTGGTAAGCTAAGAGCAGGCATTTTTATAGCAATGTCTCTCTCCAGAGACCCCAGCTTTACAAGCTTTGAGCAGCATTACTATCACCTCCCTTTGCAGTGGGTCCCTAGACATGCAGGAAAAGGTGTGATCTGGAGAATACCCCTTTCTCCCTGCACAGCTCTCTGGGAAGGAGCTGAAATTCATCATCTGCTAATACACTGTCCTCTGGTTTTGCCTTCTCACTATGGATTGCTGGGATGGATGGTGGTCTAGCTTTTAAACATGGATCAACTACATCATCTTTACCCTTTCAACTGACACAGGGCTGCATCTCAAAGCATGCCAGAAAGCCCAGGAAAGAACCACTGAAGGAAACTGTGCAGTCCAAAGCAGACTCAAGTACATTGGTTCTATGCAGTGAAGCCTCACATGTAGCTTAGGGAGGTCTGTCAGGGCCATGGGACCCACTGCAGGACATTTGGTAATTTGTTGATATAAAATACCAAATGCACCAGAACCACTTAACTTCACCAGCTTCTGTGCAGAGGCCCTCTGATATGTCCTGCAAGCATATGGGGAGGTACTATACCACTCCACAGAAACACACAGCAGTCTCAGACTGTTAGGTTCAAGTTTAGGTTCATTATTCTAAAACAGGTCCAGTGAAAGTTAATCAGATTAAGATAATTAAAAAGCAACCAGGCACCTTCAGAAGAAAAAACAATACTAGAAGTCCAAGCAAGGAGCAGCATGTTTTTGCCCATTGGTTGTGGTTTTCCTTGTTTGCCCAAGTTACCTGAGTCCTTGAAGTTACACGGAGCAAGCACGGCTAAGTACTGGCATTGTTTTAGCAGCATGATGAAACTAAACTGTAAAGAAATCTCTAAGGTGTGTGTGATTGAACACAGAGCTCTGTAGGTAGGTCCTGGGCTGGAGACATAGGTTATAAAGGAAATTCGGTTCCTTACAGTAACCCCAGCTCCTCAGGGCAACCTTGGACTTGTCACTTCAACTCTCTGTCTTTTCCTTCACATTACAGCCACAATGATGATGCACTGCTGCCTTACCCTTTCCTGCCTCACCTCCTGGAAGAGGAGCTCCTCGGGAAGCAAGTTGCTGGCAGCTGCTTGCAGGAGCACAGCCTGACATAGCAGGGCCACCAGCGCAGATCTTCACAGCTCCAGCAGCAGCAGGAGGGTGTGTGGCACTCCTGTGTCACCACAGGAGCACACACAGCAAGGTTCACTGTCCCTGCCACAACACAGGCAGGAAGACAGCAGGCAATAACCACTCTCTGCACGCTCAATAATTTAAAGGAGGTAATTGCCATACATAACTTAAACCTTGTGGGTAATTCAGTAAAAGTGGAATTAATTAACTATCTTGGCACTTGGTCTTGATTCTAGTGCTAGGATGTATTATAAAACATATAAACATCATGGAAGAGTTGTTCTATTTGCCATGCTGTGTAACAAACTGGGGAAAACACTACTGAATAGGAAGCCAACATCTTTCCTCACATACACTCTGCCTTAAGAAATCATCTCTTCCAGTACAGATCTGAGGCAACAACATTCCTGCTATTAGCTGTCTTCCAGTTACACAGGAATATGAAGTACAGAAATAAAATTCCACTTGTATTACATCTGCCTTTCCAAAGTGGCCAGGGCATATACCTTGCTCAATTTAATTCTGGAATTTCAGACCCAGCCAGAAGCTAGCTCAGCCTCCTCAAGATCACTCACTTGGCAGTCTTTTGCCAGGTTTTATGCACTTGCATATTTTCTTAATTTTCTTTCATGGTGTTTGTGTGTCTTTTGATCTTTCTGAATGATAAAACAAGGTAGCCTTAAAAAAAAAAAAAAAAAAAAAAAAAAAAAAAACGGAAAANAAAAAGACAGGAACAGAAAAGCCATTTTAGCATGTGTAACAACAATCTCATTGGAATTTCTCTGGAAGGCTTGTAGTCTGATTTTGTAGAGGCAAACACCTCAGGTTGGGTCCTTTTTCTTGTTCTGACCCAAACATTTGCAAAAAATGGGCAGTTTTATCCCTTTTTTTCTCACAGGATCTAGATTTCTTTAAAAGAATATTTTACACATTAGTTTTCACTTAGGTATTGAGACAGCTGGCTGCCCTGATGGAAGTGCAGAAATCCCAGCTGAGCTGAGTGTCCTCTCAAAGTAAAAGTAAGGTGAGGGCAGCTCAAAATTAGGCAACTGCCATGCTCTCAGTGGCAAAACTTTATAAAGAAACCAGACTAAACAGCTGTGCCAAGAGAAATGTTATGTCCTTTTGCTTTTGAAGTGTCCCTAAAGCTCAGGTTTAGGGACCAGGGCTTTCCTCTGGTGCTAGAGCTCTGTAAGTAGCAGTAGCATAAGTATTTCAAACATCAGCCACTGCTGAAAGACAATGAACAAAGGGCATGCAAAAGGGAGGAAAGAACTCAGCCAAATTCTCTCAGGTCACATACCAGGTGAGATGACACCAGTTCAGGCTGTTCACTTGTCCAAACGAGGCCCTACTGCCATCTGCCCACATATTTCTATCTTTCCGGTGCTGTTGCCACAGCAAGTCCTTCATTCTTTTGGAAAAGAAAAAAAAAAAGCGCCACCTGAACTATTGTATGTGTATTGATTTGGTTGATTTGCTGCCTGTGTAACTCAGAGCATCATTAATCTGATACAGAGAGCACCATTTGAAAGGCTTTGACTAAGTACAATATCAAGTGTCACCCTGGGCTTTAGAGTACAAAAAGTACAGATAGCACAAACAAAAGGGCCATATTCACCCTGGTTTAACTCTTCCAGCCTTGCTAACAATTGCCATGATGTGGTTATTCTGGACTTGAATCAGAGGAAAATCTGAACTAGAAATGGGAGAAAGTTGCTTGGGCAAAGATGTTTTCTTGATTTCTTTTGCTTGATTGATTCCACTGAAAATGTCAGATGACTGGAAACATTCACGTTACTGTTTATGGGGTGTTGGAATTGTCTGGTTTCTGGATAGCAATATGCTTATCAAAGGTGCTAAATACTTCCTCCACATAAATAAGATTAATTTCTCTCCAGAAAATTAATATGCAGGTAGCCTCTGACCAGGACTGGTGAGCTGCTTCATAAGCACTTGGATAACACTAAAAATCCCTGAGAGTATATTTAGAGAAAGTAGCACCAGGCATTTGCTTTCAAAGGAAGAAACCTTTCAAACTCAAACATACCTTGTGTTCTTGTCCAAATTCCCTCCCCTC
Organism: Dicaeum eximium; assembly: GCA_013396995.1. NCBI lineage: Eukaryota > Metazoa > Chordata > Aves > Passeriformes > Dicaeidae > Dicaeum > Dicaeum eximium. The sequence continues at coordinate 1,622,988 of VWZP01009260.1, forward strand.
ACCTGTATTCTGGTCCATACTTCTATTGCTGTGTCAGCTATCATCCTTGCTGCTCCCATGCCCTCCTTCTCTTATTTTCAACAATTGCTGTCAGCTGCTGCCTTCTCCAACAAAACTAAACAACCACAGCACACAGGGCTGCTGTAACAGGCTGCAGGTCACCAGCCAAGTGCTTCAGATTATGGTTTGTGATCCCAGATGGATTTTCAGTATGTTTCCCCTGTTCCTACAACCTACACATATGCATGCAGAAGAAGAGGTAGACTTTCATTATGCCAGCTGGGAAAAAAAAAATTAAAATTAAAAAAAGAAAGGATGCCAAGTCTCCAGTGCAATAGGGCTGTCATAAGCCTGAAGCAAAACAAAACTCAGCACCCTGTCCAGCCTTCCCGCCCTTGATCACTCCTGATATTACTCATCCACAGAGGCTCAGTCTAACCTTTATGTCATGCCTGTGGCAGACAGAAACTCCTATAGTTTTACTGAAGCTGAATATTATTTGAATTTTCAGTCATTCAGGTGTCCCTTAAAAGAAATTTTGCAAAGTAATTAAATTACTTGACCTTTGTCCTACCAAAGAAATCCTTTTTATGTTGAAAAGGGTATTTTGATCTGAATGAGGAAGGCTGGGCTGGACCCTGCTTTGTTTTCAAGCTAACAAGGTAGAGGACCAGGGCACACTTCAGCTTTCAGGCTTTTATACAGCCCAGAAATGGGCAAAATGTGATCTAGAAACTTCAAATAAGATGAGGGGCAACTGTGCCCCTGTGCACAGTTTTTAAACCAAGCAACTGTGTACAGTTTTTAAACCAGTTCCAGTATTGGTTGAAATCAACCCCATGTGCCTTGAAATTCACTGAGACCAGAACATATTTTATTTTTTTGTGTATGTGCAATTCCTCTGGTTTAGCACTGCAAAAATATAAAAAGAAAAAAATATTTTCTAAAGAAACTGATGTTGTTGCTGACGCAGGTAGAGTACCTATGACAAAAAACCAACTTCTCTCTGTCACTGAATCATTGTTTCTCACTGATGTTAAGAAAACAACCTGGAGATTAGCCATTGATAAATGGTTTCTATTTCCCCAAAGGTAAGTTTCCAGTTTTATGCTGCAGCATAGACAATCGAGCCTATGTCAGATTGTCAGTAACGCGTGACAGAGGTTTCCTGTAACAAACAGGCCATGTTCCAGTCTGCACATTCCAGTTCCATTAATCCTTGTACTACTTTGTGTTTAAAATATAAGTAGCATGATTGGAAAAATAATAAAGATACCATCTAAGAAGTATATAAGGGTGCAGAATTCTTAGAAAACAGTATTGCTGACACTGGACTGTCTCTGGGCTTCTCAAAATGTAGGGAAGGTGACACCCTAAGAACAAGTTAACATAATTTGCATGTATTGACAAAACTCAGGAACTGAGGGTTTAACCCCTGCTGCTACAATGAGGAAAGCAGAAGCAACAGATGGCTCCTGCAAAGAGCAATCACCCTTCCTCCCACTCTGCTCTCACCCCAAAATAGTTACCATTCATCTATTTTGACAGCCTTTTACTGAGGAGCAACTGGATAGCTGGCTGCACAGGGGACGCAGATGTCCCTTCCAGCACAGGCATTCAGGCAGCAGAATCCTTGCCAGCCCAGTTTATGAAACAGGAGGACCCATTTCATTACTTGGTTCTGTGTTTCCTCACAGACTAAATAGAGACAAGACTTTGAAGAGTCCTAAAACACAAAACCTAAAGAGCAGCAAATTATTGAAAGGAGAAAGCACAACTGGACAATTTCCTCATGCACCTACACTGAGATCACCTGTTTCAGGATGAAAAATTATTTTATGCACTTCCTTAATGAAATAACAATCCATTAAGTTCTAACACAGAAGCCTGCTTTAACAGTAGCAGAGCCTAGATCAATACCTTAGATGTGGTTTAACACTTTGTGCTTTTGTTTTGCTGACTTTTAAAGCATAACTCAAATACAAGTCCTTGATACTTGTTCTTAGAATTAATTATATTCCTGTATTTACTTGAATACAAGCCAGAAAGTAATGAACTACAGACCCGAATGCCAAAAAAAAAATATGATCGAAGGTGCAAATATACTATTCACTATTCCATACATTCTTTAAATTGCTGGGGTGGGTGAAAGTGTTCTCCCATTTAGCTCACACATTTTCATTTACTGAATTAAAAAAACATTTGTTAGTCAGTATTCTTTGCTTTCTTCTAGGCTCCTAGTTGCTGCCATTTTACAGAGCATACTGTTGGTCCTGACTGCATACAGGTCAGCCCAGTTTTAAGAAGGTAGGTGGAGAATTAGGGTTTGGGCCAGGTGAGGAGAATAATAGCTGTTTCCCAGTTAGTTTTGAGTAGAAGTAGTTTATTGGGGAGCATGGGGTGGGTGTCTGCAGAAGTGTAGTTGTGTTAATTCTAGAGGGTGCATCAGAGTGATTTTTCTAGGTGTTGTGCCCAGGAAAGAAGGATTTCACCACTGTGTTCTGATTTTGCATTTCTAGATGCTTACATAAGAAAAACACCTTGCTGATTTGCAAATAGAAACACTTGAGGCCTCCACACTGTATGAATAAGTTGCTTTTTAAAACACTAGATCAAATTCCAATTATTTTACCTTCAAAAAAGCAGCCGTTAAAACATTTATTTCCTAAAGAAGACCATACTGCAAGAACCTGCACAAAGGATAATTAGGACAATTCCTTTTAGATAACTGAATTACATAGCACCCAATTAAATTACTTTACCTGTATAAGCACCAATTTAGAGGACATGCTCCAGGTCTGCCTTACTGACTTTTCTGCCCACTTTTTGCTATCATGGAGGAATACAAATTAATCTCATGAGGGGGATATGAGTAAGCTTCAGTGGATTAAGTGCCAGCTATAAAAGGTAACCACTGCCCAAAGGACTAGGGAACACCATCAGAATTCACTAGTTAGTCCACTTTGACAGAAGGACACATTGACACTTAGTACAAGTGTTTGTTCAGAAGGGACTAGGGCAAGGTAGGCAGTGTGCTATAAATTCACACCTTAGCTTACTTCTCTCTAATCTGCTTATGTCAGACACAGTGATGAAAGACAAGATTTTAAACTGATTACACTGAGCAAATCCAAAAAGTTGTCTGATCATTGAAGTTCACATTCAAAACCAGACTTCCTGTCTTAGCTTAGCTGATTCAGAATGGAAGTCAAAGTAAGTGGCTGCAGATGAATTTGGTCTAGCTTAAGTGAATCATCCAAAAAGCTCTTCTACACTAAAATCCTGTAGCATCTGTTTCCTCAGACAACATGACTCAATCCTTAGCTATCAGCTGGATACTGAGCTTGCCTTAGATGGAGGCTTGGATAAAGGCGACCTCAAAAAAAATACACTTTCCTTAAGGCAAATCACCACTTCCCTTGGAATTTTCAGAAGCTTATTAGTAATTAAGGAAACAACAATACTTACATTGTGTCTGCATTGTACTGCCTTTTTTTTTTTAATCACTAGAGCATTGAAAAAGCTGTGGTGTTATGCTCAGCACAGTAAACACAGTGCAAAATGAAATTTGACTAGCATCATGTAATGAAGACTCACTTCAAAGTGTATATCTTTCCTGTGCAGGTGAAGAGTTTATGTTTTAGCCATGCAGCTTTCCTGAGGGAGGAAAATAACTCTAATACAAAATATACTGTTAAATCACCATTACCTTTTCCGTGTTTGTTTTTTTAATGTTTTTTTTTTTCAGTTGATCCCACCACTGTAGTAATAAGGAGTTGGAAATTAGGAAAATGTACAGTATCATTTCTAGACTTAGTCCAGTAATGTGCTCATACTGTAGCTGTCATTATACAGTTTCCTCATGAAATTTTAAGGCCTTTAACATCATTCATATCATATTAAGTAAAGTTTTGGTCACTGTGCATGCGCCAGTTTCCCAAAAGTTTGATCTCTTTCGTATATTGAAAAGTTTGGAGCATGTGCCCCTCAGACACGCTACCACTGCATTGTTTCAAAATGAAACACTTTTTGCTTTAAAAAAATAATCCTGTGAGCCTATCACTTTTGGCTGCCCTGACAAGGTTTGCCAGTACTTCAGCTATCCTGATACAGATGTATATTTCTTTAACAATTGTGGTTTTAAAATTCCTTTTGTTAAGTATAAAATTTTTAAACCAGACTATTTCACTGATACCCTCCACCAAGAAAGCCCACCAATACTTCCATTGGAATATTTTGGAGACAATGGCAAAGTTGGCTTCTGGATAAATCAAGAAGGTGAGTGACAGCCTCTTTGACATTTGTGAATGTCAGGGCTTCGGATGTGTGTCTCAGGGGAAGGTGGACAGAAGCTCTGCTGAGACCTGTGCTGGGGAAGGGCACTGCCATCCCTTTCCCACTTCCTACTGCTGTTCCCCTCCTTCTACCTCTAGGTATCTCCTCCTGGGATTTCCCAGAGGTAGCTAAAGCGGATAAAGAAGAAATACTGAATGAGGCACAAAAACAAGACACTGTTCATCCAGTTTCAATAATGCTGCAAGACTGGTGTGAACTTTTTCCTTTTAAAGTCTGAAGAGAGCTGACAACAGGTTAAGTAGCTGCTGAATATAAACAACTGATCACAGATGACAGAAGTTGAAGTGGGAGAGGGAGAGGATGTAGGGCTAGTGATCTGCTGGGTGATGTGTTGAACTGATACAAGCATACCTATGGTTTAAGTCACAGGCTGAAGGTCAAAGGTGGAGGCTTGATGGGTCTGTCTTGGTTTTCCATTTTTATCATGCACGGCCAGGAAGGGACTCTTGAATCACAATAAAGTGTGGTTCTGTATACTGTGTATGGACTACCACCACAGAGAATTGGCTGCCTAAGTTCATACTCCCCCCTTGCTTCAAAAAGTGAGTGGCTCCCTGAACAGCTCAAGCCAGAAACATACACTGGAACAGTAATTTTTTCAAAATTATTTTATCATACAAGAATGATAATATAAGAGGATAAAAAAGCTGGCTTCAGTTAGGTCATTAGCAAAGCTCCTTCTAAATTTAGAAGCTTGGAATTTTCTGGGAAAGACATTAATTGCAAAAGTCAAAAGCTTTGCTTTTGAAAAGTTGGAACATACATTTACATTCATCTAGTGTTTTCCTAATACCCTCTTCCTCTTGCTGTTTCTAAGTACAAGAACCAGGAGTGACCAACAAAGCTTTAGGTATTGGAAGAAAAAATTCTGCAACAGGACTCCAGAATGAAGTAACAGAATGTAAGAGTGATTGGGTTTCCCTCAATGTTCTGAATTCTGAAGTTGCTTAATACCAATGGGGCACTTTAAGTTTCTAACAAAAGATATTGTCTCACTAACGTTATGTTTTTGCAAAACAAAAATATATTTTCTCACTCAGTGAACCAGAAAGAAACAAATAACATATTCTTTTTTAAAACACAGACCTATTGAAAATTGTAGTGAGTCTTTCTTCGTAATAGCTTGATTTAAACTATTTTTTCATTTTGCATATGAGACATAAAGAGAGGTCTAATGTGCTAAGAACATTTCAGGAAGGCTCCTACAATAGAAAACTGTAGCTCCTTAACAAAACTATCTGCTGTATTAGTGAAACAGCAGACAAATTAGTAGTGGACAATCTACTCGGATTTTCTAAGGTCTTTGACCAAGGCCTGCAGAGGATACCATAAGTACAGATTAAGGGATGGGAAAGGAGTTCTCATATTTAAAATACTGAAGATAACAAAACAGAAAAATAAAATATCTAATTTCAGCATCTGAAAAGGTAACTGTGAGGTCCACGATATCCCATGCTCCCATGTCTTCATACAGAAAGCCTGTTCCTTAATATAGTATCATCTGAAAAAGAAGACAAATAACAAAAAAATGTTATTATTCAGACACCCAAACAATGACAGCAATGCTTCTTCTGGCTCCTGCTTTATAACTCTCTTTACAGCAAATATTCACTCTTCTGTAATGATCAATCTCCTTTAAAAAAAAAGGCAAAGCAATCCTAAATGTCTGTAAGACACCAAAAATAATAACATTTCAAGGTTTTTTTACTCTCAGAGAAAAATAGGAAGATTTTGTATCAGGCTTACTTTTGTAGTGAGAATAGTGATAGTTCTCTTGTAATTCATGTTTTATATCCTGCTGTTTCAGATGCGGTAAAGGAGAAACTGTTGTCATCAACAAATTAGTTGCAACAAGTTCTAAACCTGTTTTTGCTCAGGAAAGCATCAGAAATGCTTTAGGATGCATCCCTTGGCTCACTTGAAGGCATTTTTCTCTAGTTAGCCTCTAGGTCAGGAATTAACTGCTGCTACCTCTCTTCCTTTTCCAAGGTTGGAGTTGGCCTACTTTCCATTATGCCCTTTATGAACCAACAGTCTCCTGCCCTTACACTGCTACACAACTACTCAAGAGGAAAGAAATATTACCTAATTGTGATAGGGGGTGAGGGCATGTGTGTTATCTGAATTTGCTTGTGAATGTACTGAACAGCTCTTGATAGCTATGGGGAGGTATGTTGTAAACTCTCTGTAATGAATACTTGTAGACATGAATGTTTGTGCATACCTTCACTATAAGAACAAGTTTAAGCCTGCACCATTTATATTGTCTTACTTTTCAGAATTGCACCTCTCTGAGACTCCTCTCCTGAAGATTTTATGTGATCACTGTATAAATTGGTAGGGTTCACAGATAAGCATTACGAGACTTTTCCTGATGGAAGCTGGAGATGACAAACGACTTATATTCTCTGGAAAAGCATGTAACAGTAGGTTTGATCTTGAAGAGAATTCATCTGTGATATCCATTTAATGCAAATGATATTTGAAATAAGAGAGAAATAGGTCCTTCAGATAACAATACTGCCTTCTTCAGGATGAAAAACAATCTCTCTCACAGAGAACTCTGAGCAAGCCTGATACGACAATATTTATGTCTGTGGTAAGTCTACATTTAGAACTGCTATGAGTGATGAGGCTGAGAACAAGAGTCAACTGATGTCAAAATATGTGTTGATACATACAATAACTTCTTTGTCTTATACCTTTGCCTTTTACTTATGAAAATTTAAATTTCTGTAACTTGTGGAAACGAATATAAAAGCATAACTTAAAATCTCAGTCCTGACAGCAACTCTGTATGAGAAACCCTAACTAAGGAAAAGCCCCTGCTGAATTTCTAAGGTGTGTACATGGTGGGTTTTGTTTGGGGGGAAGAGGAGTCTGGAAAGAACAAGCTCCTTTAAGCTCTAAACTCAAAGGAAGAGGTAGTAAACATCCCTTTTATCCCTAGGCTTTTCAGAGTCCAGTAAAGAGTTCAATGCCTGTTCAATGGCAAGTACAATGCCTTTAAAGACCCACCATCAGGTTCACTATAAGACTCCAAGTTTAATGATGAGCTCAGGAGGCAGAAAGTAACATTTCAGACAGTATATTTTATGAGACCAGCTGACACAGTTGGAAGTACACCAGCTTTGAAGCACGCCACCCCTCCTTAAGTCTAGTAACAAGCAGAACCTTTGCCACATTGTACAGTCTTACACCTATTTTGGGTGGTAATTTACTTGTGTTCATCAGTTACACAGTTTATCCAATTGTGCACACTCATAAAACCAAATCGCAGGCAGACACGGTACGTTCACATTGGATAGGGATTCAGAGTTCAGGATTAAGCGCTTGTGGAAAGGGCTTTGGAGTCTTTCAAAACTTCCACTTAATATGGCACCAAGACTGGGGCATGCCCAGAACCCAATGTCTCCATCACATTTGGCAATGATTCCCAATTATTCAGTATAGCCTCCTGAATCACCAAAACCACTTCCTGCAGAGGACTCTCTGTAAATCCCTTATCCAAGTACTGACCCAGCCCAGCCCTGCCTAGCTGTATGCAATCATAGCCTAAGGTGGTGTGACTGCAAGCACAAACAGCATACATCTGGCATTTCAGCTCAGTTAGCTGAAATGTCTGTCTTCTTCAGAAAAGAGCCTTCCTTTCAAGGCAGTCATAAGATGCAGTTTTATAGGAAGGTTTACTTTCCTGTAGTAAAATCATCTGAGTATATACAAATATCAGCTTGTCCTTCATATTCAGGTCACTGGTGAAAACACTGCCTATTCTACACAGCACTGTTTGAATTTGGTGGTAACTTCCTGCTCTAATCACAGGATGTCTGGTAACTATTATTAAAACTGGTAAGTAAGAAAAGATGATCTAAAAAATTACAAATACCACTGTGAGATTATTTTATGAACATACACAGCTTTCTACAGTTACTCACAGCCTTTGACAACGTTCAATACAGCAAATCTTTTCAAGCCTGAGTGTTTAAATTTTAGGTGCCTAAACAAAAAAGAAGCACATGTTTAGCAAACTGATTGTATATGTACCCATGATTACAGATTACATTACACTTCTCCAGAAGTGTTAATTACAGCTCCTACTGATTTTACTCAACATCTCTGACAATCACAGCAGGAGATCTGAAAATTATGGCCTATATTTGTATTTGGGAAAAAAAGAGTAGTAAATTTACACAGATGCAGGCTTCTGTTGGGGCATCAGCTGATCTCTGCCTACAGCCTGAATAACTATACAATATGCAGGACTGCTGTGCAAGTATTCCTGCCCCACAGCCATGAACAAGAGGCAGTGCAGCTGCCATTGCAGCCCATGTGCTATGGTAGCATGGCAACTGCTATAGCTCTTCACAGGTATGGAAGAACATGCCATGTTCTGCGACCTGTTTCACCTTGAAATAGGCTGTGCAGTAAATCAGGGTTAGCTTCCACAGACCTAGGGCTCTACCAAAGTCACAAGGTGGATATTCCACATGCAAGCTCCCAGTGTGTCGTCTCTCATGTGGCAACAAAGATATGCTGAATCCTATGCATACAGTAAATACACTTTGCACTGGAAATAGATCTGAATTAGTGCATAATTTTGGGGGGATTTAGCTGGTGACATAAAGATTTGGTGTTACTCCATTATAATAAGTCTGTACTGTTAGTGTTTTTAAAAAAGGACATTTTCTTCTCTGTTTCTCTTTGCACTTATGCTAGGCAGACCTCTAGCCCAGTTCATCTGCATATAAAATGAAACAAAATTTATAACAATAAGATCTTGCTACACTTAACAAGGATGTATCACTCCCCCACCCCTTGGTAAATTATTTTGCTGGAGGCTACATCATTCTCTCAGAGTAGTATGTTGGGAGTTGACAGAGGCGTGAATAATTCGCGGCGTAGAAGCCTCCCCAGCCGAGCTGAGCTGCAGCATGTTGGGCTGGCCTTTGATGCAGACTGGTTGGGCAGGTTCCTGGGTGCCCCAGGAACTGGTCTGACGGGCCTGTTATGCCAACAAATTCTGGTATGATTCCATGCTCTCCAGAATGCAGAAACCTGCCCAGCCAGTTAAATGAAAGGCATATTAGGTTATCCATTGCACATTGTATATATCTTAGGTGCAGCAGATCTCCTCTCGGCATTCTCTAGTGTGGTCCACAGTGGCTTCCTCATCTCACTTACACTTGAGGTTTATAGCTGGAGGGGAAGCCAATAGTAAATATTTATCACCCCGACCAAGAACAGAACTTCTCACAATTCAAACAGAAGGGTGAGTTTTGAAAATCTTTCTTTAAAATTAATTTAAGATAACCTTAAGCAAAAAATTTCTCTGATGCTTGAAGTGGTATAGTGGCTATCTTCTTAATGTGTCTGAGTACTGCCAGCCTCTATGGCACTTGTTGACAGGATTTTGGTAATTGTAGCTGTTTGAGCCTTCTGTGTGCAGCTCAACATCATCTGCTCTGTCTGCAGAGTGCTTACTGCAGAGACAGTTCAATGAACCTAGCATAGGAGTGAGAGATAGAAACTCCACAGCCAATGACTTGGTATTTTGAGCAGTTCACTTAGGTATTGCTTATATTGCTTCTCTTTTATACAGTGTTTTTATAATCCCTGTCACGGAACAGCAGTGTTGTGATAAGGACATTACAGTAAGATGTGTGGTTACTAATTCTTGCCAGACAAACTTTTTTAATAGTTCAGTTTTATAGAGTGAACTACTTAAGCCTAGATTTACCTATTTCATGGTAAGATAGGAAACTTACTTGTCATTCTTACTGCTTTCTTTCTACATACTTATTAGAAATTTACCTGTTTAGAATGAGTAACGGTGGTGGTAGTGGCAATAAAAAGCAGTGCTAGCCATAAAGAGCAGGCTGACCTGAAAGTTGTACCTGTATCTGCAGCTGAATCCATTCACAGGTTCTGTGTCTAATAAGAAAAATTAAACAGTGTGAAAACAAAAGCTGTGGAATCTGGTAACTGATTAACTACTGGAGAACAGAACTACTTGCTGAGCTGAATAGAAAGGAATGAAGACAGGTTTTGTCATGCCTGTTAGGACAAAATAACTCTTTAACTTAAGTAAATGTGAATCTTCTCAACATCTGTGAAGCTACATTTTTTAAAACCCTCACATGGCTACTTCCGTTTCCCAGAAATTCTTGATCTTGTCTAACTTTAAGCAAAACAATTACCATTCTCTTTTGTGATGTGAAAAAAAAACCATACCAGAATCAGTGGATACAAACCACTAGATACAAAATATCTATACAGGATTGTGTAAGATTTTATGGTAGTCACACAACAGGAAGCTTCAATTATGTTTACCGCCAGCTATTTCCAGGTTGATACTAAAATTAATATTATTCTTTTGTAGAGTGCCAAGAAAAAGGCCTCCTGAGCCTGTTAAAAAAATCAATGAATTGAAATCACTTTCTCATTAGCATCACTGTATGTGTGTGTAAAATGTTTTCTTCAAAGTGTGAAAAAACAGAAAAGAACATAGGAAAATTTTGTAGTCTCACAGAAGCTGATAATATTCTTCAGGAAAAAAGTTTAATTTTCTTATATTCTCAGTTGATTCTGCTATCAAATACATAAGGAAAACTTGCTAAGGGATAAACCATTCTCCAAAGAAAAATTACAGCTGGCTGAACTGTATGGTTTGCTACCTGCATACAGAACTCTGTGTAGAGCCTCTAAAATGCTAGAAGAGAACTTTGATTTCTAAAGCTATAGGATTTTAATACAGAACATGTTGAATATATTTAAAATTCAAACTAAATAAACCACTTTTTCAAAATGCTGCTTGCCATCCTCTCTCCAGTTTATGTATTCTGTTTTATTTCGGTTTTCCTCAGCTGCCTTTTTCTTTTAGGGGGCTGAAAGCGCAGGGGCTATTGTTTGGGGATTTCTTCTTCCCAAATGGTAAGTAAAATATTACTTCCTATATGTTGTTTCTTTTCTGTCCCTGAATTCATGTTGTTCACTCCAGTAAAAGGTAGGTGGCATGATTTTTTTTGCACAGATCTGTTATCTTTTATTTCAGCCTTCCAAAGCCGAGATAAATATGCATAACTACTCAAACTGGTCATGTTACCCTGAGAAACATCAGTATGAGCAAAATATTTCCACCTGCAGCTAACACAAATAGGTGCTGCTGCTTAGAGCCTAAAGACAAGGAACACTGCAGTGGGGTCCTGCAACAGCATCCCTTATGTTGCTTTTTTTTTTTCCCACCTTCATCAAGACTTCCTAAGACACCTGAGAGTTTGAGTTCAATAAGCTCTGGCAGCTTCTGACTATAGATGAGGAGCAGTGAAAGCACTTCAAAGAAGAGGGTTCCTTAAAATGAACAGTGTTACTGGCATCGGGGAATTTGATCTTGGCTCAGTTTCAAACGTGGCTACGCAAGCAGCTTGAGAAGAGTCAAATTCAACTAGTGGGGTGATGGAGTGGCTCCTCCCTATTTTTCCAGAGAATGCAACCACCTGTGCCAGAGAGCAGTGGTGGTGTCTGTTGTTTCTGTGCCTTCCCAGCTGTAAGAAATCATGCTACTCAGAGCACTTCCAGTTCAAATCCCGTTTAGGTGCAGCTGAAGTTGGGTTCCTTTGATGTCCTTTTTGGCAATTGCAACATAAAGTACATTACATGAACATGACTAGAGAGTTAAACAGTATATTTATCCTTCAGTTGCAGATCTGAAAGTCAAGGAGGTTGTGAACCCACTGGCCATGTATTTGTATGTGTGATCTATTAAATCTGATGGAAATACATAAGGACCTCACTATTTTATTTTATACCTACACACACACACACACATATATATATATGTATATCTATGCAAAGAATGAAATAGTTACCTTTGTGCATAAAGCAAATAAAATATTTAAATTGGACTTCCCATTGTAATTTAAATCTGGTTTTAATCTTTACCTCTAAATTTAAAGTAATAGAAACTAACAAAAAAAAAAAGTAAGCTTTCTGCTAATTTCTTTTATCCCTACTCTGTATGCATATGCAGTGAACTAGGTCATCCACTGCTACCTGAGTGGTTAGAAACACCAGTGCAACCTCTGTACTACCCCTCAAAAAGGGATGGGGGTGTGTGTGAATTAAAGGCTATTTTTAATTTTATCTGTGCTGCAACGTTGTAGTACTCTTACAACAGAACTTCACTTATTAGCTGATTTGGTGGTAAATAGTCCAGTCATCAAGAAGAAAGGCATTGCCACTAAACTGTAACTGAAAATTGACAGCTCCACCTACTATTTACACATTTCAGACCATCCAGGTCTAAAATGGGCTAGGACAAAATAAGATCCCCTTTTTGCAGAATTGCTCATGGATAAATGTTCTGTCACCTAGTTCAGTGTGCCACATTAAGGGTTATTTTGAAATCTGGACATGAGCCATGACACCACAGGAAGTTTCGTATCTGTTCAAGTGCAGCAACGGTGAAGGATTTTTCCCACAGTTTTATTGTCTAGGTGTGGGTGTTTATTCTTACGAGGTGAATGAGATGCAGTTCCAGTTAGACTAGTCATTTTAAGACACCCAGTGTGTGAATGTGGAGTATCAGACTCTCCAGGAGTTTTCTAGCACATTCAATAAGCCAGGAAACTATTCAGTGGCCAACTATGTGAACACAGAGTACATAAAATCAAATAAACCTGGAAGGGCGATAAAAGTAAAGTTCAACCGTTAACGTTAATCCGTTTTCACTTACTGTGGAGTAGATAAGGATAACATTGTAGAAGTCAGTGGATTTACATTGCTGTAAAAATCAACATGAGAGAATATGAAAACAAACAGCTCAGAGTTTATTAGGAAGTAAAAGGGATGACATAATTATATGCCAGAGTGCTTCCTATAAATAGTAAGAAAGGTACCGTTTATGGTAAAATATCTGATCAATCAGCAAGAGGTTTATTTTATTGCTACTTATCAGATCTGTGCATAGATTTGAGACATCTGCTTCTCTTAACATGAGGGAATGATTGCTTGCCTACATCACAAACTTTTAGATTACAAAAGTTTCAAAAGTAGAATGAAAAGCTGCCAACAAGCATTATTTATAAAAACTGGAGTGTCTACCACAACCCATTACGACATGACAGCTTCTTCCAAAACACAGCTAATTTTAGTTCCACCATACGTCTATGGATCTGATAATGGATCAAACTTACAATTTTATCTTACAATAAGTAATCTGCTGCTGAGCTCCTGAACAACATTTCCATTTTATTTAAGTCGAAAAATAAGTAGTTAAACAATGATGAGGAATGAGCAGAAAAGTTAAGTATAAGATTTTTTCAAAATACTTTAGAATTTATGGTACGTACTGGATGGGAAACCAAGAATATTTTCAACAATGGGGAACAACAGATTTGAAGCTTGAATCATGTGTCATCTCCTGTATAACAGTATTTCAAAATACCTCAAAAATGTTGAAATAGTATTTCAGATCCAGTTTTATTTATGCTGTAGCACCTTATTTGTGATTTTTTTTGAGACCTGAGTGATCTGAGTAATGTAAAAATAATTAGATAGCACAGCTACTAACAATTATGAAATACCTGAACACTTAACTTTTTTAATGTTACTATTAACAATCTAGAAAGTATATGTTTGCAGCACTGTCCCTTCCAAACTGATCACTATTATGTCTTCTAGTCATCCCACCAAGGTGTCTCTGCAAGAGTTCCTGTATGTACCAAAATGGTCCAGTTGAATCATGTGAAGGCAGAATAGTAATAGTGAAAAACTGTGTTCTGTTTCTATTTCATCACTAAGAACTACCTAAAATCAAAGGGTTTATCTCATTTCAGATAGCAGGGCTGGTCCCAATGAATGAAGGAACATTGGTCTGCAATTTGGCAAAAAAAAAAAAAACCAAACCCAAAAAAACCATTGAGAAGTGACAATAAAGTTCAGCAGCCTTATCCTGTACTAATTACATGTGCCAACTGGTTTCCATACTCACATAAAACACAAAAATATGCCTAGGCTGCTCTGTTGAGCAGTAAAATGACGAGCCATGGAAATTGTTAAGATCAAGAAGGTGAAGGGGAGCCCCCCCACATATTTCTGTGTGTAAGCCCCAGCAACCAGATTACAAATCCTGGGGCACAGATAGATTCAACAGCATAGTCTTAAAGGCAAGGCCACTTCTGGCACAGTTGTCCACCCCAATGATCCTTTTTACATCTAAACCAGCAAGAACTTCTTTCAGGAAGGCAGGGGCAGCATTTGTTTCAACGCAGGCTCTCGCTCACACCCTTGCTTTTCCAGTGTTTTGTGCCTGTTGTCACACCAAACTGTGGCACCAGCCAGGGCCTGGCTTGTCTCCTTGGCCTTCTTCTGGCAGCTCTCTGTGGAAACCCCAAGTACTGGGCCAGAGGAGTAGAGGGCTGAGACAACACCTGGTGATGCCGATGAATGAGCATGAGCCAGCAGTGTGCCCAGGTGGCCAAGAAGGCCAATGGCATCCTGGCCTGTGTCAGAAATAGTGTGGCCAGCAGGATCAGTGAGGCTGTGAGGCTTGGGCCTCTCAGTTCAGGAAGGACACTGAGGTGCTGGAGCGCATCCAGAGAAGGGCAATGGAACTGGTGACGGGTCTGGAGCACAGGCCCCTTGAGGAGCTGCTGAGGGAGCTGGGGTTGTTTAGCCTGCAGGAAGCTCAAATAAAACTTCATCGCTCTCTGCAACCACCAGAAAGGAGAGCGTAGCCAGGTGGGGATCAACCTTTTCTCCCAGGCAACAAGTGACAGGACAAAAAGAAGTGGCCTCAGGCTGCTCCAGAGGCTTAGTTTGGACATGAGAAGAGTTTCTTCACAGAAAGGGCGATTAGACATTGGAATGGACTGCCCAGGGAGGTGGTAGAGTAACCCTCCCTGGAGGTGATAACGAAAGACTGGACATTGCACTTAGTGCCATGGTCTACTTGACACGGTGGTGTTCGGTCAAGTTGACGATCTCGGGGGTCTTTTCCAAGCCAGCCAATGCTGTGATCCTGTGACTGTGTCACCCCTGCCACCCAAACCCCCCGGGGACCGCCCGGGCGGGGGGGCTCAGCCCCTCACGTTCCCGCTCTCTCGCGAGAGCTGCGCGGAAGCCTCGCGAGAGCCGCCCGCGGCCCCGCCTCCCGGGCAGGGAAGGCGCTCGCTGCAGTTTTTCCTTTTTTCCCGCCGCTGGCTCGCGGAGCCGCCGGGAGCCAACCAGGTAACGGCGCGCGCTGTGCTCAACCTCCGCCGGGGAACGACCGCGAGCGCGCCGCCCCCGCTCCGCCCCGGGGACGGGCCCGCCTCAGCCCCCCCGGCGCCGGGGCCCCGCCGGGCGCTCCTC
>VWZP01009260.1:1638750-1703028 GCA_013396995.1 Dicaeum eximium
CCCTGGCGAGCCCCCCGCCGCTCGGGAGAAGCGGCGTGTGGGGCATGCCATACCGCTCCTCCGGCGTCCCGGCTGCGGGGTGTGACCCAAGCCTGGCGGGAGGCTCCCAGGTGTTTGTCATGGCAGGATTTCCCAGAGCATCCCGGCGTGTCTTTCGAGTGAGTTTTCTGTGCGGTGTTCGTGCAAGAGGGAAAGGAGAACAAAGTTCACCGCCGGGAAGTACAGGAGAGCGGAGTTTATAGGAGCAGCCGGTGGTTTTTGGCGGGGGTCGAGGCGCCGTGTGCTCCCCGGAGTGCCGGAGGGGCATTCCCGGCGGAAAGGTATCCACACCGATAAGCAGCCCCGGCGCGTTTATCGGTGCTGATGGATTCCTGGAGGCAATCACTGATGAAGCCGTGGGAAGCCTGACGGTGCCGCAGGGAGCTGGTTTGTGGAAGAAGAGGGAAATGGACGCTTTTAGGTGGTTTTATGAAAGCGGCAGTCGGCAGGATAGCAGCAAAGCACGACATCCGGGACAGGGGCTGGCACTGTGCTTCCACACCCACCCCCAGGCAGCTTCCCGTTCTGTCCCTGCCTAAAAGTGTCCCTACATCCAGCTCTGGCGTTTTTCCCCCCCTAAGGACTGGAAAGCACTTTCTTAGGGCTGGAGACTAAGCCATCACTTTTACACCTGTGCAGCTGCCCAGGCCTGTCAAAGGCTCGATTCGAGCACTTCTTAACGAGCCCTGTGTTTTAAGGGAGGTTGAACACCTGTAGGAAGTCATGTATCATTTCGGAAAGCAGATGAAGCTTGGGAAAATGCCTTGCTCTTTTTTTCCTATTTGTAGTCGGTTGATGTACTAATAATTTGCAGAAACTCTGAACGGGTTTTGTGCGTTTTTCTTCTTGCAGTCATCTTGGGGGAAAAAAAACCCCAAAACAAACACTACGGTCACCATTTACTGCCTAGAGTCAGATGATTTTCCATGTAAATGAGTCATCTGACATACTTAAATCTGAAACATTAAGTGAAAGCAAGCATGTGGTTTTCACTGCTCTAGTGCTTGATAGAGAAAAAGCTTGATCCTGAAACATCCGTTGAAGGTGAAAAGCAAGAGTTTAAAAGCCATTCCTAATGTCCCTTAGCAATTGGTTCCACAAAACTGTTGTAAGATGGCTTAATGTGGCTGCACACAAAGTGAAGCATTTCAGCTGCAAAGATGCAAGCAAATCACTTCTCAGCTTCTGCTGAAGACTAGTAGGCATTGCTAATTTCAAAGGGTAGTTTTATTTTCTATTAAGGATTTCTTTGAAGATAACATTTGCTAACCTGGAGCTGTATCTTGAAATAGGCACTGAATTTTCTACCTACACTTGGTTACTGACCACTGGACTGAACATTTTATTGTGGTGAATCTGGGGGGCCAGCTAAATCAGTAGCTGCATTCAGATACTCTTAAGTTGTTTGAAGGCTCTCAAGATAGAAAAATGCAGCTCCTTGACTAATCATAGACCTTGTATAATCTGAGCTATAGCTTACACCTCAAAAATCTGAGAGGAAGTTTTTCCTTCCATTTGGCAGTATAGGCATGGTGGTTTGCTTGCTCAGGTTGCTAATTTGGGAATAGTACAAAATACCTAGCTTTTTTTTTCCATACTGCATTTTATATTACAAGGTCATAGAGATAGCTGTGTCCACCTGCTAATGACAATCCCCGTTGAGAAATGTTTGTTTAAAATTGGCTGCATAAAAATGGGGAAAACTTAGAATGTCCAGTTTCACATGGGGGGAACTGAAGGATAGAGATTGCAGTATTATTTCAATATTGGAGACCCAGTGCCAGTAGAATTGAATCTTAGCTTGTCTCAGAGCCAGATCTGAGTACCGTGCTTCCCCTGTAGTTTGCCTGAAGGCATCATCTCTGTTAGAAACCCTTCAAAACAAGTGAGAGTTATGGGTAAGATTATCCTAAATTTTGTAGGCAGTCAAGCTTCTAAGACAGAGCTATCTGACTTTGATTGTTCTTTTCAACTATTAATGTTTTGGAGATTTAGAGATTTTTGTTATTACTCTCCAATTTTTTAAAATCAGGAAATGGGAATAATTTTAATATAGAATTATGTTGACTTCAAGAGGATATGAGCTTTTCTTTGCAAAAGGGTGTAATTTGAATCCAAGTTTATATAAAGGATGAAAATAGACAAATCTATCTCTGATAAAACTTTTGACTAATGCTTTTGCTGACAGCCAGATTTTGGGACTATGGCATACTTTTGGAAAACAGGAATTCGATTTAACTCTGTTTATACAGGGAAAAAAAAGACTCGTAAGTGTTTTAATTTAATTTTAAGTTGATAGTTTTTTAAAGGGAGGAAAATTCTGTTAGTTTGTAATTACCTGCAGCAAAATACTTAGCAGTGTTCAAGCTTTTAGGATGACTGTCAGTATGAAAGTATTTAAATATATATCCTCAACAAGGATAGACTGTAACCTGTGCATTTCATCCATGGCTACAAGTTTTGCTTTGACAAATTCAAATGTGTTATCATTCTGTTGTTACAGACGTACACCCCTCTTCAGAAACAGTTTCAGAACTATGTAATTTAAAATATAAAGTTTGAGAGTGAGCCAGTTCTGCTAGTCAAAGAAGGTGGAAGCAGAAAAAAGCAAGATGAATGCATCTGGAGGAAGCTGTGGCAGCCCTAGTTCTGCAGAACCTACAGGAGATTTCTTCAAAGAGCTGTGGTCCAAACTGAAAGAATGTCACGATAAAGAAGTACAAGGTAAATCATTGAAGGTTGGGTTTGTCAGGTTAAAGTTGGTATTTGTCAGTTACCCCAGAAAAACTTTGAACCAAATTACTCTGCATGGGACTAAATAGATTTTTAATGTTTTGAGTTATGCAGAAAGTCAGACCCGATCATTACAGATGATCCTTAGAGATTGACCACCAAAGCCTGGTTTAACAGGATTAAACTATCAACACATATAAATGATTTGCTAGGTCAGTGAAGAAAAAGTAACACAATGTTACATGGAGTCTCTGCTTGCCTACAAAGTATTTATGTGTTACTTTACCTTTAATGGATTGTGATTCAAATTCCAAACCATGTTGTCCAATGGATTATTTTCTTTTGCTTTTGGCTTTAGTTGCTACAGGTACATTAAAATTATTTTCTTTGTTTATTTCCCCTAACTTGTGCTAAATCACACTGCAGATTAATGTTACTGAAGTGAAAATTATTTCTTCAGATTCTAGTGTTCTAAATTTTCTCAGCAAAATTTGTAATGTTTTTATAATATGATTATTCTTACATTATGTGACAATGTAATAACAGTTCTACTACAGATTGGCTGTTAGTGTCTGTTCATTCTTTAGGTATTTCAGAAAAGATGAATTATTGCACTATATGTATTGTTACTGTAATATTGTTTTGCAAGGAGTATTTGTAAGGGTTTTTTGCTAAAAACATTAAATAAGTTAACAGTTTGTTCTGCTAATCTAAAGTCACATGATACATTCTTTTTGGCTGGAATTAAAACAGTTATTAGACTGTGTCTTCTAACAAGTTTACCCTTATGTATGAAATAGTATTTATATTAGGCTGGAGTAAAAGTGTTTGAGTTTTTGTGATTCAAGAGCTTTAGTTATGCAAATGGATCTTTACCCAGAACATTTCAGTGGCCCTGGTTCTTTCTACCAGCCTCAAAACAGTTTCAGATCTGTCCATTTTGGCCCAGTTATACCGTCACTTCTTGGTTTCAAAAACTCTTGGAGATTGTTTTATAATTAATAGATGTTACATGCCTCCTACTGAAAGTCTTAGTTCAATAATTTGTAGCACTAGGCTGTGACACTTTGTTGTTGATTATTAAAAAAACCCAGACCAAGCAAGCAACCAAAAAGCATATACCAATATGGCAACTGGAAAGAAAACTGTAGCAGACGGTAGCATTTCTTTACATTAACATATGGACTACAATCCAAACAATTTGTGTGTTCCAAAACACAAAAAAATTAACTTTTTTTAATAATTATTTTTTAAATTGTTGCTGGTTCTTTTTGGAGTGGGTGTGATGTCAACCACAGATAAATGTGGAAGTACTGACAGAATGGGATCTGGCAACCTATGGCATGTCTGAACAACAAAAACTTAAACAAAAAGCTCTGATGTAGAGGCTTATGTTAAGTGACCCTTTCTCTAGTTTCTTGGGGTGTGCAGCACGTGATTTTCAGGTTTGGGTTTTCTTAATGCAAGCAAGATACTCTTTAGAATGCATGCAGGGTGTGGCCAGGTAATTTTGCCACCAGGCAGTCTTTTTCATGCCTAGCCCTTTGTCAGTATGTCCCACACTGTGTTAGGTAAAATTAGGTCTTCCATGATAACATCAAAGGCATGCCTGAAGGATAGTTAATTTTTTCAGAAGGTGGAGATCCTCTTATAGAAAATGGTACTGGAAGATATTTTAGAAACATCAAACACAGACTTGCCTAGACTTTGCTTGTTTCTGAAGTCTATAAATAAGAATTAAAATTGACTCATGAGTTTCCAATCTGAATGTCAGCAAAAATTATTTTAAAGGTGGTGGAAGGTAGATTAAGGGAAAGTTAATAGTTGTTGAAAAAGCTTTTTGCATGTACAATGTACTGAACACTGCAATGGTGGAATTCTTTTTATTTAAAATCCATGAAAAGTAGAATTTATGACGCATGAACTTGACATGGTCAGACATGTTATACAAGTTATATCTATAGACTGTAAACTGAAGAATACTTTAAACTCATGCAGTTTGAAAGGAATTTTAGTGAATTTTGATATTACTATATTGTGAAGGGTGTGTTTTTCTACTGTTATGTAAAGAAATCCAGGTTCTTGTTCTTTTGAACTGATCATTTTGCAAAAAAACCCCAAATTTAGACCTTCTTCAGCCAAAATAGCTATTATTTAACTTAAATTCATTATGAAACAATGGGTAGGACACCTACATCCCAGTTTCCAAAGAAGTTGGGTATGGTCAGTGTCAGCTGACTTTTCATGGAGTTCAAAAGTACGCAATAACTCAGAATAATGGTCATTAAAACTATTTGCTTTTATTTCCTATCCATAGAATGTGTGGAATACTTGCATAGAGCCCAGAAGATTCAAAAGAATTTAATAATGCTTTTTAAATACTGATTTATTTCTACAGGTGGTAATTCTTACCTCTTGCTTGAAATAATTATATAGATGCTTCCTGCATGTGGATCAAGATGGTTTCTGAGGACTAATTTAAATCTAAAACTCTGTACTAAAAATATATATCAGCATAGAAATGTGAAGAGTGTTTTATGTACAAGAAATAGCCTATTTTTTAAAATTATTGCTTACCTCTGAAAAGCAGAAGATATCAATAGAGAAAAAACTGTAGTCATAGAAGGAGAGAAACTTAGGAGGAAAGCAATCTCATTGATAGATTTCTGTAGGAAAGGAAATGGCTGGAAGTTCCTCAAAAGTAAATAATTACAGAAAACAGAGCTGGAAGGGATTTTAGAAGGTCATCTAGTCCATCTCTGTACCCTTGAGGTAGGATTATGTCTGCGTCACTGCTGACAGTAGCTTGTCCAACTTGTTTCAAGAAATCTTCAGTGATAAAGATTCTCTGGTCTTCCTAGGCACCGTCAGTTTTAAGGAAGTGAGTTTAATGCATTTGAAAATCCATCAGAACAGAAATTATCATAGCCATCAATTGAAATAATACAGCCATGTTGTCTAATCAAATAGCGAGTGTCATAAAATAGTGTTTAATCTGCCTAATGATAGATTAAAGAAGGTCTCTGTTGCTTTAATAGGTGTAGAATGTCATTTACTAATGCACTTATGAGCTTTAGGTGATGTAGATTTATACAGTCTACAGATTGTCTGTTCCATAAAAATATTGTGCAAAAGATAAAATTGAATTGGTAAGGGACATAGTGTAGTTCCACAGAGTTTTATGTGCTCCCTATGTTAAATAAGGAAACTTGAAAAAGCAAAACTCCTTAAATGAGCATGCTTAACAATTCTCAATGCTTTGGAAAAGCAAAAGGAAGAGACTAGAGCAGATGTAGTAATTCAAGGCTCTTGGATAAATGTAACAGGCTGGTTTGCTGCCTTCTCATTGCAGTCATTTGAGCTAAGAAAAAATGCAACCTTTAAGTAACTAGTTTAGTTCCTCCTGAATTGAGGTGAGAGGGGAGATAGTGTTACCTGTAGCACAGTACTGGGCTTTTGGAGCCCTGCCTCTTCAATTGGTCGCTCAGGTTGCCAAAGTTACAATCCTAAATACTTGCTGAACAGACTACCTGTTCATACAGGAGATGCATTGTTGTGCAGCTTCATTCCTTCCGATGGGCGTGGAGCAGCTTTAAAGCAAGCTTTATAGGGGTTCTAATTGCAGATGCCTAATTGACTTGATGAATAGCAACTACTTAAAAAAATAAACCCTCTTTCTGTGCTGATCTGCATGATAGAACATAACGTCTCACAGGTGCTGAACACTTGGAGATAAAAGAAAACTTGCTATATTTCCTAAGAATTTTTTTAAGTAGTCTGTCTGCATTTTTAACTCATTGTCTCACTGGCATCTTGTAGCAAGTATGGGTTCACTGAGTCTGTGGCTGGCTTGACATTTTAAGTGGCCTGAGGAGTGAACCTTCTCAAGCAATTAATTTTTCCCTTAGAGCTGTTCCTAGTTGAGTGTGGTAGGGGAGAAAAAATAGTCTGTTAGCTGCCTTAATCTACATTTTCTATTGTAAGATGTAGTATCAGCTATGTACTTAGGCTTAAATTCAAAGTAATCTGAAGTTTTCTTACAAGTGTTCTGGTTTTATAAGTTTATCCTGCTATCCTAAATGCATAATGCTTTTTCAAGAGAGCTTATAAAACACCTAATGTTCAACCTGAAGTTGGTAGCAACCTTTCATAGTTAGAAGAAAATAACCATGCTAGGAAATGTTTTTTTCTGATGTGATATGAAAATTTCTCTTGGATTTCTGTTTAAGAAACTGTTCTATCATTGGGGACTGATTATTTCTGTTTATTTGGAATAGGAATGGCCAGCTCGTGTGGGTAATATCACATAAATTTCCATAGCACTGTGTCCTGCTTGTTGAACTGTTTTGTACATAAATACCTTCTTTCTCTGTGCACATACGAATGCACCCAAGACCTTGCAAGCAGGTTGGCTGGACCGTGTTCTGTCCCATGGGCTGTCAGCTGGCCACTCCTGCTGAGAACATCAGTTGTATTTGCAAACCTTTTTACTTCCACTCAGAATATACAGTTGGGAGTGTGGAACTCTTAGTGGGAGAAAGGGCACAAATGAAACATCACACCTCAGTTCACCTTTAGATATTTCAAGGAAGTTTGGCTGAGCCTGGTAGCACATGTCCTCCTGTACTTTAAAGCCTGGAATCACATATTTTTAATGTTTCCTTCATGCATATACACTGTAAAGCATTTCTCAGTTCAGTGACTGGATGCTTCATTTCCAGTGTAATATTATGAATTTATGTACACACAGAACATATTTTATGTTACTTATGTGGGCATGGTCAATGAAAATATATTGACAGTGCTGGCTATTCATGTGTGGTTATTTCACAAAGGTGTTTGTTTACTTGTGTAAGTGGAAATCTGTGTGTTTGTTTAAGAAGTCCTTATCTCCTGGAGATCACAATGACTATATTTGTTTCCAAGATCCTGTAGACTATATTTTTTCCAAGATCCAAAAAGTCCAGAATGAACCTTTTTCTCTCCAGATTAGTGACATTTTTTATTTCTCTTTGCAGATGACAGTGGCAAAGGGGGAGTTATTTATTGTCTCACTCATTTTCTAACATCAAAATTCTATAACATGTAATTTCTTCTTTCTACTTTTCAGGCTTACAACTGAAAATATCTAAGTTGAAAAAGGAAAGATGCTTGTAAGTACTCATCCTAATGATCTAATTTATTAAAGGTGAGTCAGAGTCCCATTAATGAGCTGCAATTCTTATAAGATCAATTGAGGTTTAGATGTGTAAAAAACTCTGCTTACTTTAATAATTCAGCTGAAGTAATCTGCAGATGTACGGAGCTCTTTACAGGGTGTGTTGTTTCTTAAGTGTAATTTATAAATTAAGTAGTTGCTCATTTTTAGTCTGAAATGATGAAATTATCTCTTGCTTTTGATATTAGCCTGGTGTATCATAAGTTGCTTTTATGTTCTGGAATCTTAAATTGATCAGTCAGTTTTCTAGATGAGAAATATTATCAGTGCTCTGACTGAACAAATACCAAATAAGTTAATCATTGTTTGTTGGAATCTTTCTACAGCTGCCACATTGTAGATACAGTACTGTTACATAGGAGGTCTTGTTCTCCTTGCTTCATCTGAATACCTGGGGTTTAGTATTTCAAACTTGGTAATCAGCTGACAATGAGCACCTTATTTTGTATCCTACTCCAGCATTGGAGCTAATGACTTGTAAACCCTAGGTCAGAGACCAGCCATTTTGCAGTGCCTTCATAGCCAAAGACATCTGTCACGTTTATCAGGTGCACTGGGATTTTAAGGAAAAAAAGCCCAACCGACAGCCTAGTTCCTTCTGTAGTTTTACTGTCTTCATGGGGCATTTTACAGGGTTTAGGTGAAAGGTATGTAGTATTATTGTCTTTCTTATATATTGCAAATGACTTAAGGCCATAGAATAACTTAGAGTTAACTAGAAACAGTTTTTAAACTTGCTATTTTAAGCCTCCTGTGAGTGGCATAAACAGAAAAATTGAGGGGATTTTTTGTGATTTTAGTTTTTTTGTTGGAGGGATTTTTTAATGTCCTAAACATCAGGAAAATACAGCCTGCTTTTGTCAGACTTCAAGTTTTGCCATGGCCTGGCTGTACTTGGTTAGTGAACTGATGTAACAGAACGTTAACATTTTGTCCTTCCCAAGTAAAAGTACAAGCCTTAAATGGTCCCTCATGCTGTTTGCATGTAACTGTTTTGTAGGTTGAATATGCAGTTGGAATGGCCTGTGTGGGTCTGTGTGATAGTACAGAAAAATAAAGCATCTGTACTTAAGTTTAAAGATTAATAAAATATGCCTGTCATTGTACACTGTAGAAGCTTCCAGCAGTCCCATTCACTTCATGACCTATTGATTGCTAGTTTCTTGTACTACTGTAATGCCAGCAATATGAAAATGTGGTTGGCTAAACATCTGTTAAAGGGATAGTGCCAATTTAAAAGTATGTTTGTGTAGAAGAGTGGTATCAACAGTTTAGTAAATATGTTTTCATTTCCTGGTGTGTGTGTGCTTAACAGCTTTTCATGAGCCAATTTAATGACTTACAGAAATAATCCATCTCAGGCACACTGAAAACAAACAACTGCTTTCATGGATATATACAAAGGATTCCATGGTAAAAATAAGAGCTGGGAATTTCTCAGAAGTTGGTCATTGCCATGTTACACAGATTCAGGCCTAGCTTTTATTGAACATTAATTTCCCTGTAGAAAAGAATTGTGTGCTTGTCTCTCGTACCTTGTTTGTATCTTGAAGAGATGTTGTGATCTGATAATAACACTGAAAGGGAGTTAAAATTGGGAAGTTAACGTTACTACTTTTCCTTAGCTCTTTTAAGGAGAAAATATTCTTTGTTAATTAATTAGTCTGGTTTTTAGAGAAGGTATTTTCCACAAGATCATCTGCTTCTGAGGGTTTTGTAAAGAGACTTCCTTTGTCTTTATTCATATTATGGGAATACATGCTCTATAGAGAATTTGTTCTTGAGGAAATAACCCTCTAATGGATCTAAAGACTTTTCAGAGATTTGCAAACCTAATGAGGTTTGCCACACTGCAGAATTTACTCACTGATATGACAAGACCAAAATGACCTCATTGTGAAAGCTCCCATTAGATTCCAAACAGTTTCTCAACACAGTAAAGTGTAAGAGAAGTTTTAGAGTTTGTTCTCTGAAATGGTTGCTTGAACATTGTTAGCTTTTATGTCTTGACTGTCATTAAGTCTAGTTTTTACCTGAACAAAAATTAGATGTAACAGAAGATCACCTGTATTATGAATTAGAAACTAGCTGCATCTTTCCTCTGTCATTTGTAAATTATTATTAATCAGAAATACTGGCTTCGTTTATCTTCAACTTAATATTTCTGCTGATGATAATCACATTTCCCAAGGATATGAAAGAAACATGCCAGAGAAAAATCTCTACTGAAAAAGTAATTACTGCAATTTAAAGGTAGAACTAATTTTTCCTCCTTTTCTTTTCAGGGATGCAGAGAGGCTTGAAGAGTTCTATACCAAGAACCAACAGCTCAGAGAACAGCAAAAAGCACTTCATGACACTATCAAGGTTTTAGAGGACAGGTGAAGTAGTGTCTTCTGGCTTTTGAGTTTGCTGTATTTTGCTCTTACAGAGTAGCTCTGGATACTTTGCAAGTTGAGTTTATTGCGTTTTCATGAAGGATTATTCCTTTTTTTTTTTTAGTAAGCCAGTCCTGTTCTAATGCAACCCAAATAGTGTGTTATAGAGAAAGGTGTAGAATTTGCATTTTTCTGACTGAAGAACAATCAATAAATATATAATATATATTTATTTATTTCATCTATATAACTAAACATAAAATCAATAATGAATTTAAATAAATAACAATTTCTGTTGTGTTATTATTTTCAAAGTGCTTAGCTTGTTTAGTTCAGTTTCAATAAAAGTTAGAATAGAGCAGCTTGGGAGGCAAACAGACATTTTAAGGTTAATTCTTTTGTATCCATCTTTGTGTAGTTAAATTTTATATTGATCAAGGTGTAATGCAAGTACAAAACCCAAAGGCTATAATATGTTGTGAAACTAATGAAATAACTCACCAGGAAATGTTTCAGATTTGAGGGGGTCTTTTTACCAATTGCCTATTTTACCTAAATTTGATCACAGGTTCCATCTGTTGCCTTCTTTTGGACTTAGGTGTTCTTCTCACCTTTGGTCCATTCTCCCTTTGCCTTATTTGTTCCTGTTTAATCTGGTACAGAAAAACAAAACTAATAGACATCAAATTACAGTTTTTCATCTTTAAAAACTATACCTGTTTTGGAAAGTATATGTTAAATTTGCTGTTAGTAGGCTCTCAGAAGCTGTCTGGGAACAGGAGATCATTACATAGTAAATGGTTTTCCACTATTCCTATGTTACCTCAGATTTTAAAGCTGTGATACTCTACGTTTACTTTCAACTCCATTTCTTTGTGAAAGGCATTAGGGATAAGCCTGTCGCCCTGCAGGTAATAAACTTTCATACCATGTAAGTAGAGAGGCATTCATGGTGTGGATGAACTTTCCTAATCCCTTAGCAGATGAATTACTCATGTTGTGAAAAACAAAAGAAGTATTTCAACTGATTTAATACAAGGAGTTAATACTGTGTTTGTTACACATCAGATAAGCTAGTATGAAGAGGCATTTCAGTATTTTACTCTTGCCATAATTCCACAACATTAAAACACCAATAAAACAGTATGGCTTTTACTTTCAATATTCAGCTGTGAAATTGGAAACTTACATAGTTTGTTTAGTTGGGGATTTTTAATACTTGATGTAGTAGCGGCAGCAATGCAGAACTTTTGACTAACTGGTTTCTTATTTAGAAGGCAAAAGAGACTCTAGTTTTCACTTTGGTAATACTGTTAGCTTTTTGCTGTGTACCAGAAATAGATATGTTCCGTTTATCACCTATAAAATGAACACATATTTCATTGCATGAATGAATTTGTCAGGTAAGATGGAGTGATTCTAACCAGTCCTTTTCTGATCATGGATGTGTTTTAAGCAGCTGATCTAAACTATTAGAGAGAGTGGAGTCGACACCTCTCATGAACTTTTGGCTCCACTTCAAATTGTTGGTGCTTTGATAAAGGGTCTCACATTTGCTTGGCAGTTGTTCCAGAGTAAAATTACTGTTTGTCCTTTTTATTTTATTATTTTGTTTAATAGCAGTACATATCCTTCTTAGATGAGGTAGTAATTCTATTTACTGAAGTGATTTCCTTATTTGTATTTTCTTGAATGAACTTTATGTAAATGGGGATTTATATCCGACAGTATTCTTAGTAGGATGCCTCACATAGGATTTCAGTGGCAAGGTGTAGCATGCTCCACTTTATTATATAAAGTAATGCATGTTGCTTTAGAAGTATCTGGTACCTACAATCATTTATGCAAATGTTAGAGCATATAATATTAGTTCAGAAATCTCAAAATATTGCTATGCGAACATATAAAACCACAGTACTTAGTGGTGTTCTGCATAGCTGTCAGAAGTTTTCTGGTTTTCTTTGTTCAAAAGGTCTGTTAAACATTGGTATCTGCTTCATGCATGGCAAAATATTTTAACAGAGGGACCTTTTTCTCTTCATTTTATTGTAGATTAAGAGCGGGGTTATGTGATCGTTGTGCTGTAACCGAAGAACATATGAGAAAGAAGCAGCAAGAGTTTGAAAATATCCGGCAGCAGAATCTCAAACTTATAACTGAGCTTAGTGAGTTTTTTCCCCAAGTCTGAAGACAAAACATGCTATTTTGTAAACTAGTTCTCCAGTAGTTCCTGTAACTTGATATAATTTATATGTGGTGTTTAGTAAGCCAAAAAAGTTCAGTCAGGGGATACTTAACTGTACAGTCTGAAAATATGTAACATACCAGTGACTAGTCATTTGACCCACCTTCTTAGATTGAAGTGCTGATACTGAAAGTGAACTGACGTGGAAAATCTTACACTGTAAAGTAGCTACTTCAGATAAAATGTGACTGCTTCTGTTTATTCCTACAGCTAGAATGGTTGCCAGCTTTCCTAGGAAAACCCTAACTTCAAAAGGAACTGGTGATTGCAAAGTATCAAGTTCAGACAGAAGTGGGTCCAGCTTGTGTCCTGTAGTTACTCTTGGACTTCAACTGCAGTAAACCC
Source organism: Dicaeum eximium (assembly GCA_013396995.1). Lineage (NCBI taxonomy): Eukaryota > Metazoa > Chordata > Aves > Passeriformes > Dicaeidae > Dicaeum > Dicaeum eximium. Next base: position 1,651,709 of record VWZP01009260.1, read on the forward strand.
GTAACTGTCACATAACCAACTGAGGCCATAAAAAATAGCTTTATACCAGGCAGCTTGTAGCCAGCTCATTTTGAAATCAAGAAATAGAACATGTGAGACAAATTAAACTGTTTGTTCCAGGTGATACACAAGCAGGACACAAATATGTTCATAAAGAGAGTTTTCAAAGATTGGTTGTATAAAGCATAGAATAATAGAGGCCAGAATTTTAAAATGTTAATGGTATCTTTACCATTAATTATTTTATATAATTTAGTTGTCTTGCTTTATCAAGAGCAAGCAAACATGAAGTGAGATATAAAATTCAGGAAATGCCAGACAAAAAATAGCTTTTGGGTGCTTAATTAAATTATGGAAATATTAGGTTCTATGCTAATACAAAACACATCAGTGTTTCAAGGACTTGTAATATTGGGCACTCAAGTAAGATTATTCTGAGCTGTGAGTTTAATGATGAACAGCAAACAGGGTACAGCCAATCTCTAAATATAGCTTTGAACCTTAAAAAATCAAGGTGACACATATTAGCTACAAATTTTGAACTGTGAAACAACAGTAGGCTCCCATGGGTTTGGGTTGAGATCTGTATAACAATGAAAAAGATAATTTGAGGAATCTAGAGACAAAATAGACAACAACAAAATAAAAACAAGAACATAAAAATTAAAGTGAACAGAAGAGTTGGGAGATATCACTACATTAGTTTGAGACAGCATGGAAGAAAGGCTTAATGGTTGTTTTAGTGGCTAAAACCAAATTCAAATTGCTTTATATTTCAAAGGTTATCTTTAGCCTAATGGAGCAGTTTTGTCCATGGAGACAAGTGAGCAATTCACTCATCTTTACAATACTGTCTCACTTGTGTGTATGTGGACAAAAGTAATTCATGATTGTGCAGAACTAACATTGTGATACAGTAATTGTGCCACCTCTGCCTTTTCTAACATGTCATTTTATTTATTTTTTAATGACTAGCTTGAAACTTCATTTTTGTAAACCATAGAGAAGGTGTATGGTATTACATTTTACAACTGGTTCTGTTTCCTTCAAGGACCTGATGAAATTATTGTGTTAACATGTGTGCATTGATTTTTAAAATATTTTTTCTATAAATTTCAGTGAATGAAAAAAACAACTTACAGGATGAGAATAAAAAGTTAACTGAACAGTTCCAGCAATTACAGAAGGAGCTAGAGTAAGTTTTGGGTTGTTTTGGATATTCCCCCATTCCTCAGTAGAAATGTCTGGGAATATGAATATCACCTTTTAAGTATTTAAATTTTGTTTCCTCTTTCTGATAGACTGTGAAAAGATAGCCTACTGCCACTATAACAACATAAGCCCAGTTGCCTTCTATTGTGCAGATTTTTATTTTCTTTTAACAGTGTGCATCTTGTTTTAAACTGGGAGTAAAACTGGGAGAAGTAAATTCATAATAAAAATTTTGCTTGACTTCTTATCACAGTGTATAGCAAAGCATTACATCTCACACTTTTATTCCTTGGTTGCCTCTTTACCATTTGTTTCCTCCTAGGCTAAGACTTCAGAAAAGTAGTTATTTCAATCATCAAAAAGTCCCAGGATCTTGCAATACATTTTTTTTAAAAACTTATTATAATTTTGCTATTTTAAAAGAAAAATACTATAGTAAAATTTGAAAACAAGGCATAAAAATAATGAGCTACAAATTGACTGTGAAATTTTAATCTGATATAGTAAGAATGTGCCATCTAATGTTGTGGTTAATATGTGAGTGTGGTGTACTGTGCAAGGCAGAGGTAATGTTCCTTTCATGCTGTGGTCTGACATCGTCTGAAACTTATCTCAGTCTTGCCTATCTGTGACAAAGTTGTGTACATGCTGGGAGAAACGGGACAGGATGTGTGGACTTGATAAGGAAGGATTTTATGCCTGTGGTTTATTTCTTGTGTCTGCCAGAATTCAACTTCAGTAGGAAGGAAAACAACCAGAGTTCGGTTCAGAATTACTGTAGTCCTATTCCTTTGTATTTATTGGTTTGTCTCCCATCTTTGCACCTTCATTGTCCTTTCTTTTCTCTGAATGTGTTTAATCTTCTCAGGGTAACATACTTCATGACCCCAGCCTCCACTAAAAATCTGGCCAGTGCAGGAAAGCTGACAATGACCTATGTAACAATGCATTATTTGCTCTGCATGTTAGTTGATCATTTACATAAGTGCAGAGTTGAGTGGATAAACAGTAATTTACAAGGATGGTACTGCTGTTTTAATACAGTCACTGCATTTGATTGTTTTGGTTGAGTTATAGTCATGGTACTTTATTTAGAATTAGCAACTTAGATTGATATCATCATATTGTAGGTGCAAAGTAGCAGATTGTTTCTACTGCATGATCGGAAATCAGATTTTTACAGTCTTCTGTATTTTATAACCAAGTTATGATATTTGGAATAAAAATCTAAGAATTCTCCATAAAAGTGAAATTAGTGAAAGTGTAGAAGAACTGTATTATCTGATCCTTTATGACATTAAGATTTCATTATGCATGGATGGAAACAGCAAGGAAATCTCTGCAAAAACCTCTTCTGGTGTCTCAGATAATTCCATAATTCAGAAATTATTTATTACATAGTTATGATGTACAGTATGTATGGAAATGAAGCTGCTTCATTTGATGTTTTTTTTCTGTGATGTTATGTAGAAACTACCTCTTGGTTTATATAGAAGTAAGGTGCAGAAAAATATTTTTAGTAGGTTCATTTGTCAAACAAGGCCACATGTGCCAGTAAATTTAAAGAGAACTCTAGCAGCTAACTTAAATTTGCAAAGTAAATTGATGACTATATTGCTCTGTTTTTTATTTTGATTTGTGTTGTAAGATATTGCTAGTAGATAATACATTGGATAATACAGTGCTTTCTTTGCAAAATGTGCTAGAAAAGAGGAATTGCAAAAACACACAAGGTATTTGTCAAGACTTGAGAACATCAGTGCCTCAGTATTTGTCATTAAGTGTTCAAAGTTAATAGTGGTAAAAAGCCTAACTGCAAAAATGCTTTTTGTCTCAAGCCAGACGGCTTTTTAAAGTTTTCCATTACCTTATTTTATATAAGATGTTGTGGTTCAGCTTCAATGCAAGCAAAAATATCTGTATTTCCCCTTCTTCCTTTAGATCAAAACCTTATCTCTTTCTCTGTATAGTTAGGAAATGATCTTTTGGCCTGTGTTTTCTCTTGAGAATCGTAAGGGAAAGTGCAACTGCAGGAAGATGACCAAGCAGGCTGAGTTAGATTTCTGTGTGCTTTTCTTTTACTGCCACCACCATAGGGCAGATAGCCCCTTATGAAGTACTAAACAAACTATTTAAATTCAAAGATCCAAAATGAGTCCTTTTTTTGTTTTTTCCTCGCTATGTCTAGATAGAGTTTTTGGAGAGAAAAGACATTGTTATTTGTTACACTAACTTTTACATACTGACTATCCAGCAGGCTGCTAGAGCTGACATAACTCATCTTGTATTTTACATTACTTATTTTACATGCTTTTTTACATTATTCCCTGAAGACCTTTTTGAGTTGAGTTAGAGGTAACATCAATGCTTTGAAGAGGGATTGCTTTGAATACTGTGCTGTTAATTACTATTTAAAATTGTCCAAAAGCTTTTATTTTGTATTTAAGACAGTATTTCCAGATCACTGAACATATTCTGAATTGGAAAGGCCCCAAAAGGATTCATCAAGTCCAACTCTTAAGTAAATGGCCCATCCAGGGATTGAACCCAGAATCTTGGTGTTATCCAGCACCATGCTCTAACCAACTCTGCCAATCTCAGAGTCATAAACTGTGAAGATATACAGGGATTTCCATACAGGGAGAGAGGCACTCATCAATCCATCCATCCATCCACTTCAGCATTCTTTTGTTGAAGAAGCACCTGCTTCAGAGAACAAGCTACAGTACCTAGCCTCTACAGTACCTAGCTTCTTCTGGGAAAAAGGGCTTCCACAGTGCAGCTGTACATTGACTTCAAATGTGAACAGCTAGGGTTGTGTGCTGTTCTTGGGCTTGATGGTGGAATGGTTAATCTTTTGTTAGATGTATCTAAAAACTGGGTTGAGTATTACTTTTTTACAGTGTAATGTTATTGAAGTGGCTATATTTCTGGAATTGTTGCATTCTTGAACTGTGTGATTGTCCTGCTTGCTGAAGTGGAAACTCTTCATCTTGCTGACTTGGGGTTTTATTTGACCGCTTGATTTGGTCTCCAGGGTGCAAAAACAGCAAGCAGTGGAGGCAGAAGGAGTCATCCCAGATTCTCCAGTTCTAACATCTTCATTTTCTGTGGTTAATCGTATGAGAAGAAAAAAAGAGAATAGGCATGTCCGATATACAGAACATACACCCCCAGATTTGGAACTTAGGGAAAGCAACAATGGTAAGAGTATTTTTTTTGTAATTAATTGAGGGCTAAAGAAAAAAAATGTTGTATAAGCTTGATTGCAAAGGGCAAAATCTAAAAAAAAAATACCTTGTGCTTTTTTTTGCTCTGCCTTTTCTCTTTTTGTGTGATAATGCACGAGTCCAGGGAAAGAAGTCTATAGCAGTAACTGTTACATCAGTGATATGCTCAGAACTTAGCTCAACCTTCTTTTATTCATCCATGTGCCCATGCAAGCAAATGTAACAGTTTTCCAGCCTATATATCTTCTTTACATGCAAATTGGCTGAAAAAGCATCTGTTCAGGTTTGACTTGTGCATGCAGCGATGTCACCACCTAGTGGAGAATGAAAAAGATGTTTTGCCACATTCTGAAATTATTCTGCAGCTGAAGTAATGTTACTGAAACTGCTAGATTCCTACATGATCTCTCTTTGTACTCTACACTGTTTGTATTTGTTTTGTGTCTTAAGTTCAGAAGCATTGTGTATGCTTAATTTCCAGACTTTGTTCTGTAGTGTCATAGAAATAACCCATAGAAATAATATTTTGTCTACTAAACGTGTTTTTGTGAAATAAGGCACTTTGTGTATTTTATTGATACACAGGAAATACCATAATCCAGGGCAATTTATCTTGTGGCATGAAATAAAGGTATTTTGAGTATGAATACATCTAAATATTAGTCTTGACTAAAAGCTTCTTCCCAAGAATAAAAAATAGGATAACTGTGGAATGAAAAGGGTAAGCTGGTTATTCATGCCCTTTATTTTGCATTTGAAATTTTTAGTGCTGTGAGTAGTTTCTGCTTTCTTAGCATACCTATCTCTCTCTCCATATTCTATATTAAAAAATGGAGCTACTAAATGAATCCAAAGTTTAATATGTAAGAAATGGTGCAAATACCTATCACAGTTAATGGCTGTGAAAAGCTATTGATCATCAAGGTAGAAAGGACTACATGGCATATGTTTGCCATAATTCAGATCTCAGGTTTTTCAGCTTTTTGTTACCTTAGCTGATGCAGAACATTGTTGCCCTGAATGGTTTACTCTTGTATAGTTTCATTGCCCTATTAACAGGTCAAATAATTGAATAACTATTTTTATGTGGTCATACTAGATGGTGGTGTCATTTTGTATTAGTATTGTTTTAGGGCTGACTGGCTGAGATCATATTTGTGAGAAAAAGGATTAATATAAAATATTTATCATTTTATTTTTATGCTGACATATCACTGTTGCAAATTATCAGTTGTGCTTACGTTGCTGGATCTACTGACATACTAAATCTCGCATTTAAGTGCTTTTAAGATCTGGGTCATTGTCTGTATCTATGCAAAATTATCACAGCAGGATACCTAATTTCACCATGTGAAAATGTTTCTGCATCTCCTAGAGTTTGGAAAAATTCCACTCTTTTCCACGCAAGTGAGCACTCACCATGGAGGAGAGATACTAGTGACAGACACCTGTGATCCACAATTGTCCCCTGTGCCAAGTAAGTGTATTAATAGATTTAGTTCTAATTCCATTCAAAATAAGGCAAAAATATTGTAAAACTGAGGTTTCATCTCTTTAGTGTTTTTAACACAGAAACCTAATAAAGTGAAAACTTTTTTGAATTCTCTAATGACTGTGAGAATCAGCATGGAATTATTCATACAAGTCAGGGTTGTGGTGGTTGCTGTTCTTGTTACTTTCCAGTATTACTATCTTACCCCAGTTTAATGAACTGAGTAATGTTAAACCCCTCAAAGAAGGGAAACTCATCTATTTGTTTTCCTAATAAAAACACATGAAAAACAATGGTGACTGTCAGTTAGGAAATGTGCAAGACAAGCATTGTATTATAAATACACATTATCTCTCTTCTTCATGCTTTTATCAGACTATATGTGCCCGGGACTGGGAGTGTGAAAATCAATTTTTACATTGATTTTTAATTTGGGGGAGCTGTTTTCAAATTGGACACATATTTCTCTGAGCAGTTCACTCTCATCAGAAATTCTTTTGCCACTTACCACTTCCAGATACCATTTTTATCTGATAAAGATCAAACTCTTTCCATAAATGCCAGTTTTAATTTGTGATCTTTTTAGTTCTGTGTTTGTACCATCTCTGTGAGTCAAGCAAGACACTATAATGCATATGTAACTTACTGTGATCTTTTTTCTATTCACAAAGATAAACCAAGAGTGGGAGGATACCCTGTTCCAAAGCCATCTTTTAATTTGGCTGCAGTCGTCGCAGAAACGATTGGACTTAGTGTTGAAGAGGAATCCGTAAGTATTCCCAAATTCCTTACATAACCAGCTTTTTGGGCCAGTTGTTTTCAAAAACAGTATTTTTGTATTTTTCTCTTTTGCATTAAAATTCTGCGAAAGTATTCTGAGTTCCAGTAATCTCAGTTTGGTTTGCTTTTGCTTAGTCTTTACTGACTTGCTTTAGCAAGAAGAGGTGTAACTGTGCTGACCTGTCTGGGGGGGGTTGAGGAGGAGGGTAGAGACATGGTTCCTCCTTTCAAGTTTTGTTAGTACAGTGATCAAAATCCTTGGGACTGCTAAATTCCCTTTGTGCAGTAATCAAATCTAAGACACTGAAAAATATTTCTTGGCACTGAGACTGGTTGATGACTCAGGTGAGATTATTTCATGGTTTTGGTTGGTAACAACCATGGGAATTACAGTGTGCAGAGTATTTTTGTGTCCATGCATGTGAATGAATTTTTTCAATTTCCATATGATTTCTTTAAAGCTGCTTGTCCAAATTTCATCTCTTAGCTTTTATTATTTTTCAGAGTTTTGAATGTTTCGATTTGAGTGGGTCTTCTGAGTATTTATGTGCCAACTGAGCATATGTCTAATTTTAAATCCAATATCTTCTCACACTTCTTTTCTTTGTTTTTCTTCATCACTTGCAAGGAGTCCCAGAGCGTACTGAATCTTCCCCTCACTAATACAGTTATGAGCCAGGCTTCAGAGAGTATGCAGTCTGACGACTCAAGAAAGCATCCAGCTTCTGAATCAAGAAATGATGACAACAATTTAGGGTGTGTTTCCACTCAGTTATAACAGCTATAATTATTTTATGCGGGCTTATAGAAGTTTGGGTCTTCATAGAATTTCGAACCTTGCAGCATTTTGCTTTAAAGGTATAGAAATGGAAATAAGTGCTTTCATATCAGAGGAGTTTCTTTCAAGTAAATAGCATGAGAAGCAAAGAAACTGATAGAATGCAAAACTGTAGACTTTTACTTAATTCACAAACTTTTGGTTTGGGCTTCTTGTGTACACAGTCCATTCTTTCCTAACTTCTCATTACTGCAAGTTATCTTCTGAGGCCCATAACCCTGTGGATAGTGGGCCTGGAGCTGGAATGCAAGAAGGGTCCTGGTGCTCTGATTTGGTGTCAAACCAACTGACTGTTGCCCTTCCCACTCTCCTCAGGATCTTGTGGTCTAAACTGAATTTTTTTTTGGCCCTATTTGTCGTCTTGAATGTACATTTTGTTTATGACAGGTAAAAAACAGGTCATGAAAGGAGCTTGCACTTTTTTCCTTCACTTGCAGAAGCTTTGAGAATCTGTTGTGGTTTTAAGATTTATACCAGAACCTAAATAGACTCCTAATGCAACCATTCTCACTTTCTTCCTTTTCATTGCACTGAAAGGTAAGGAGTCCTTGGATAGAAGAGATACTTAGGCAGGCCTAGCTCTGTCCTTGGTTCTCAGTTGAATGTGGAAGAGAATTTCACACCATACTCAAAAATGAAGGACAAGATCGGTATTTTGTTTGCCTTCTACAGCTCTAAGTACAACAGTACCCATCTCTAGAATAGGTTAATTTTTCTTTTTCCTTCTGTTTTCAGTTAATACTAGCAGCTCACACAGCTTTAAAGCAGATCAGCAATAGGAAATGTTTTATTTTTTTTATATCACTTTCTCTCCTTCCATCTGTACACCAGAAAAATCTCTCATGTCTCATTATATTCAGTATTTCAGATCCATCTCATAACACTCCACCACATGATGACTGGGATTCTCGGGTCGCTTCTCCTGTTTTTGGAGCTTCTAGCAGCCTGAAGAACAACTCAAGTACAGTTCACGCTCCTTTTATTTTAGATTCAGGATTGAAGCCTCATCTCAAAACCAACCTCTTCAACAATCCATCCAGTTCCAGATCTCATAAAAGTAGATCAAAATCTGAAGATGTTGCTTTTGTTGCACCACTGAATCTTGGGACGGAAATCAACTCAGTTATCAGCCAGGCCTCTGTCCATAGGCAAATGGTTGTGAAAAAGAATTCTAATGAGGCTGTAACCTGTGTTGGAAACACCTGCACAGCTAAAAATGAGGTGATCAAGAGCGATGTTCTTGTATACCAGAAGCAGCTAGAAGGCAGGTGTGCTAAGAGAAAGAAAGCTGAAGATGATCATGCAGCTGGCTGTGAGAAAACATCATTCAGCAAAGAGAACTCTGTGCCCTTCCGATCTGATCTTCAGCAGGTGAATGGGGAACATACAGGTGATAAGCCCTTGGATCTGTCTGATCGCTTCTCTGGAGTTCGTGGTCCAGAGAAAAAACAAGGAAGTGAGGAGACATATAAAAATAGGCTGAAGCAAGTGACTCTGCATGACATTTTTCCACATATAGGGAAGACCATTCCTGAAGGTTCATCATCTGTTCAAAATGCCAACAATGAGAGCTGTTTGTTTGGCAGAGATTTACAAGAGGAATCCTGTGTACAAGAGATAGTGCTGGGAAGAACATTCCCTGACAGGAAAACCCAGATCCCAATGAAAGAAGAAGTTCTTCCCTTCAAATTTGCACCACTGCCGAGTTCTGCAGAGACAGAGGAACTTTTTGATGATGTAAAGGTATGCTTTTCTGACTCTTTTTCTTCTCCTTTGAAGTATTTTATTTAAGTTTTGGGAAATAGTAAAATTGCAATATGTTGTTAGGTTGCCAGTGGCCATGTACCAAATAGAAAGAAAACAAGGACAGGACATGGAGAGTCTGAACCAGCATCTGTACTTCAGCCAAACCCTTGTAGACTATCAAAAAGTAAAGCACAGCAAAATGAGCAAGGTAACTCGATGAAAATGTTCCTTTTACTGCTTCCCTACCCCCTCAGCCTGTGCTCTGATTTGAATAGAATTTTTCCTACCTTCCTTTCTTCCACTTTAATCCCTTTGTTCTGCTTCTAACTCAATCACATTGTATTTGGCATTTCTCAAGATCACCCCTAACATTTACGAGTCTGTGTCTTCCTGGCATACTTTGCCACTGTATAATAAATTTATCATTAGTATTCAGGTGTACATTCAACAGGCTAAGAATCTTGTTCTTTTCTTGTTTAGCATTGTTTTTTGTTGCAGTGTAATAATAAAATCTCATGAAGTTTGAGTTTAAACTATCTGTATCAAGTACTTGAAAATTACTCATGTGTAAACATAAGTCATTTTGTTAATATTTTTCATTATTCCTAATGATCTAGTAAAGAAATTTGTACCTTTAGTGATAAGGAACACAGGCTGTCATATATTCTTTCTGGAGTATCTTCTTTCCTCTTAAGTGCTCCTAGTCGAAAATTAACTTTTTTGAACTAGCCTTGTAGAATCTAAAGCTTCTATACTCCTCAGCCAAGCTGTTACACTGCATACTTCATTTAGAAATTAATTAAGAGATTATTAGAGAATAACTAAGAGATTATTATTAGAATAACTTGCATTATGAATTTAAAAGATACTTGCAATAGTTGGTGTGGCCATGTAGCTTGGAATCTAAATATCCCCCTCAGAGATAAATCAAGAGACATCTTTGGAGCAACGACCAGATACTTTTGTACTCTTTGCTTAGACCTGACACTTGCATTATCATTGATATAACTTCAATAGTGAACTATCTAGGGAAGGCACCCCTGGACCTGTTGTTTGTAAGCAGAGAAGGACTAAAGTGATGATTGGGGGCATCTTGAGTATGACAGTCACAAAATGATACTTCTCCATTGTCAGAGAAGTAAGAAGTGGGAGGTAGCAGAACTGCTACCTTGAACTTTTGGAGGGCAGACTTTGGCCTATTTAGGAGATAGTTGACAGTGCTCCCTTGGGAGGTGGTCCTGAAGGGCACAGGACTCCAAAAAGTCTGGACATTCTTTAAGAAGGAAATCTTAAAGGTGTAGGAGCAGGCTGCCCCATATGCTGCAAGGTGAGCTGATGGGAAAGAAGGCCAGCTTGACTGAACAGAGATAGAACAGAGATTGGCTAGAACTCAGAGATAAAGAGAATTTATGACTTTTAGAAGAGGGGGCAGGCAGCTTCAGGAGAGCTACAAGGATGTTGTGAGGTTACACAGGACAAAAATAAGAGTGGCCAAAGTCCAACTAGAGCTTAATCTGGCTACTGCCATAAAACTGTTACTGCCATAAAAAAAGTAAATCCATCAGCAACAAATGGACGTCTGAGGAGACTATCCTTGCTCTATTGGATGTGGGGGAAACATAGCGACAAAGGGTGAGGAAAAGGCTGAGGTACTTAGTGCATTTTTGCCTAAGTCTTTAATAATAATTCCCAGGGTGTACCCAGCCCCTGAGCTGGAAGACTGGAATACGGAGCAGAATGAAGCCCCCACAGTCCAAGGGGAAATTGTCAGTGATCTGCTGCACCACTTAAACACACAGAAGTCTATGGGGCTAGATGGGATCCACATGAGGGTACTGAGGGAGCTGGCAGAAGTGCTCAGCGAGCCACTTCCATAATTTATCAGCAGACCTGGATAACTGGGAGGTCCCAGTTGACTGGAGGTGAGCAAATGTGACACTCATCCACAAGAAGGGCTAGAGTGAGGATCCAGGGTACTACAGGCCTGTCAGCCTGACCCAGGTGACCAGGAAGGTTATGGAGCAGATCACCTTGAGTGCCATCATAAAGCACATACAGAACAGCCAGCGGATCAGATGCTTCTGACAGAGTTTGATTCTAATTATTTGTCCTTTCTTCTCATATTCTGTGCATACAGACCTGAAAGATAAACCCTCTTTGGAAAACTTCCAGTGGAGCATAGACCCAGGAGCTGACCTTTCACAGTACAAAATGGACATTACTGTGATTGATACAAAGGTGAACTTTTATAATAAGTGTGCATGTTCTATGATGTTGAAAAAGCCTGCAAAGTAGTGTCATGAACATTGGTCTGGGCAGACCAGACCCACTTTGTAACAAAATTCGGAATTTGGCTTATTTGATATTTGTTCATGCTACAGTTATCCTAAGACATTTCCACTGTTCAATTGTACCTCATAAACTCAGCAGGCATATTCTCAGTATGAAAGTGGATAAATGGTTGTGAGAGAGAATTCTAATGAGGCTGTAACCTGCAGGAAAAAAAGTAAATCAGTGTCCAAAAAGAAGCCAGTAACTGCTTTGAAAATGTTTGACACTGATTACACCAGTTGCTTCTGGGTGAAATTGTCACATTTGCTTTTTTTTTTTGCTAGGGTGGATCTCAGACCAGAGTTGGAGGAGAAGTTGTTGATATGGATTATACATATGTTAGTGACAGTGTGCTATTAGAAATGAAAAATCAACAGCAAAATCAGGAAAGCAGTCCACGTAAGACTTTTTTTTCTTCTCTTTTCTTCACTTTGGTTTGCTTTTTTGTGGTATAGTGGGGTTTTGGGGGTTTGTTGGAGTTCTTTTATTTGGTTGGTTTTTTGAGGAGGAGAAGGAAGAAAGAGTAAAAGGGCACTTTTTATACCTGTATGGCTAGATAGTAGAAAATGGTTTGCAGTAAAAAAGTGCTGATGAATTTTTATAGGTTACACAGGTCAGTCTGCTTCCTAGAGAGTTGCTGGTAGGTTTTGAGGTTGTATTTTTTTTTAACATAGGTTAAAAAAAAAGACAGGATTTGTGCTGAGAAAGCCAGTAGCTATTCCTTTACAGTGCTTAAAGGGTGAAATACTTCACCATATAACAGTTCTGATCTCACCTGCAGTGAACAGCTTTGAAAGCTTTCTATATTATCACATCAGATTTTATATGAGAAGACTAATTTCATTTTTAATGACAAATAAATAGAGCTAGTATGTTTAAAATAAATCCAAATGTGTTTATATCACTTTCACCATATGGTATGTGGTGAATCATGGCTTCAGGGCAGTGACTATTTCCTACCCACAAAAAGTATTTCCATCTGCTTGGATAAGTCCGTAATGACAAGAACAAAAATTTCACATATCCAGTATTAAGGTTAAAGGTACCTCACAGTGATTTAGTAGTTAACCACATTTTAGAAATGAGATCCAAGGTACTTGAAAAATAAATGATCATTGGCCACATTTGAGAGATCGACAGAGAAGTTGCAGCAAGAATTAAGGTATAGCTGTTTTTGAATTAATAGGTACTGGAGCAGTAAGTAAATGTTAATTCTTTTGGTACACATTTTGTCAAAATGCAGTTTCTTGACTAAAATCAATGAAACACTGGTTTGGATGTTCTTTGTGCTTTTAATAACAGGAGGAGAAATAACAGATCTGTTTGATCGGACGACCCATGAAGAATATGAATCCTGCCTACCAGAAGATAGTCCTTCTGCATGTGACGAAAAAGAAACTCTTCATGATGAAGAGCAGGATAAGGGAGTAACAGCAGCAAGCAAGAAACTAAAGAGTAGGATATAATTTGGTTTTGTCTTTATTAGCTTACTTAAACTACAAGAGTTGATTTGAAATCAGACTCTGTCCTTTAGGAACAAATATGCCAAATTAACCGCCAGTTCTTTTTGCATAAAATTGTGGTAAATTTGATTACTTGTAAGGACATAACGTAAAGCAATATGACATTTTTTGGTAGTTCATTTATCACCACACAACTGTGGAATGTGTAGTGGAAGTTGACACAGCAGCAAAACACCAAATTGACTCTTAAAAGAAACATCAGGGTTTGGCTACAGATATTTACTTCCTTTCTTCTCACTATTCTAGGTTCTATTGAAGATTTTACAGTGTTTTGTATTTTAAGCAGCTTTTCCTTTGATGTTCTTCTTGTCTTTTTTGCTTGTCTCACTACTGTTTTCCTTCTGCTCTAGTAATGCTTTTTGATTGATGGTTCTATCAATTCTGTATTTTTTTTGTATCTATTTGAATCTGTTGTCTCAGACAGAAATGCACATGACATTTTTATATTTCTTAACAGTTGATTAATAATTTTACAGAAGTTTCTGCAGGCAGCCTGTTAACCTTATATTTTGTTTTGCATGTGTATTTACAGAACATGAGGATAAACAAGATAAAGCCAAGCAGAAAGCTTTTGTGGAGCCTTACTTCAAAAGTGATGAAAGGTAATTTAGTCTGTTCTCTATGGGCATTTTAAGTCTCTTTGTATCTTCCCTATAGGAAACTTGATCCTCCATAAAATAAGCGTATTTGTGTGTAACAGGCCAGCAGTTGAAGATGCAGAGGTAGAAGGTCTCCTACATTAGATAAAAAACTTTAGATAAAAACTGGGGTAAGGGAAAAAAACGTTGAGATGGCTATTACATTTGCTGAAGAGAAGAGATTACCTCTTCTGCTTTTCATAACTTTAGTGAATGCAGTGTTTTGTAATCCATGTGGTTTCTTACAGGCATGTGGTCATGCCTGAATTTATGAGCCAAAGACCTGTGGGCTGCTTGTACAAATGAAAACCTTTCCTTCTCTGGTATTTTTGTCCCTTGCTCTCTAGGCTATAAATGAATAGTGTTCAACAATTGCACCTCTTAGTGCCTCCTCTGTTGAGTTCCAATATAATAATAATTGAAAGTCTGAATCTTCATTTCATAATGATACCAAGCCCTTCAGTTAGCTTGTATTTTACCTCAGTGAATGTTTTCTTTGGAGAGCAAAACTTGTTTACTGTTTTCAGAGCAGTTAAGTTGAAAAGAACCTACTGATCTTGAACCTCAACATATGTTCCTCTCATGGAAATCATTGCAAGCACAACTCTATCTTGTACAAAAAATAAATATTCTCTAGAAGATCTCTATTTGAATAATTTCTATATAGTAAGTACTTTTACACCATGAAAAGCCATAATAATGAGACACATCTCTGGTTATGTAAAAGTTCATATTACCTTTGAAAACTGTTTAATTTATAAAAATTGCCCTATTCAACTAGGAAAGGCAGTATGATTTGGGTTTGGTAGACATTTTCTGAATTCTTTTTTTTAACTTGTCTGTCCATCATTGTGTTCTAAAAAAGGGAAATTTCCAGTCATGTAGAAGAAATAAAAGTACTATTATGTGAAAACATTTTTGTTTTTCAGAAAGAATACTGTGTTAGATTTTCCTCATATTGAGGTTATTCGAAAAAAAGAAGAAAGAAGAAAATTACTTGGCCACACTTGTAAGGAATGTGAAATAGTAAGTAGTGCTTTAAAATTTGTCAGTATTCTATTCTTCTAACTCAAGACAGTATCTAAGTGCTGAAGTGCTGTTTTTGATTATTAATCTGGTTGCATCATCATCATTATCTGCAGTAGCTAGGAAGTAAGTGTTTACCAAAGCTGGATAACCAAGTTTGCAGGTAGTTTATTTCTTTTTAGTGCAGTAGCCTCATATAGCATGGAAAGATTTAGGTTTGATTTTTTTGTGTGTATCTGTATAACAGAATCTGTATGATAGCTTCTTATGTTGTGGTTCCAGTAAGATTACTGTTAATAAAAAAATACATTAGCTGGTCAAAGAGCTATTACAGATTTCCAAACTTTAGATCAAAATCTCTACTGAATTTTATGAGTGCTGAAATAAGTAAGTTCTATATCCTGTTGTACCTTTATGTAGATAGACAGATCTCCTTTAGGTTCAGTTGATTTTTTTGTTTTTTGTTTGAAATCTGTTTTCTGGGGTTTTTTTTCTATTTTTTCAGATAATTGCACCAGCATAGGCAACAATGTATATATTTATGCAAATGCATGCAAAAGTGTTTAGTTACTTGTTTAGAGTACTTGTTAAAAAGTATGAAATTCTACATTTCACATTACACATTTTTTCCTCCCTTTCTATTTACTAAGCTGCTTTCAGATACTTGGTGTAGAGATAAAATATTGATGTAATTACATGTGTGATAAGAACATATTTTATTTGGCCATTAATAGACTTTATGATCTAATAAATGATGACTCAGTAGAAGTGTGTATTAATGACTGAACAATGGTGGATTTTCTGCAATCTTTCCACTTAATTTCCACATGTATATAGAACCAACATTTTTCAGAGATTCTCCTGCTATTCACTTTACAGTTAAGTCCCATTGACTTAGCTGAAGAAATTTATTAATAGAGTATGTTTTTAATTAAAATGTTTTCTGAAAAATAGTTTTGGTAAAACTCATTAAATACAAATACTTAATTTTTACAGTCAACTATAAATACCGTTTTTAAAAATGTTTGATTTAAAGAGTTTGAAAGAAAACAACACAGCCCTCAACCTTTAGTCTGTTTCATGGTTCCAGAGCCATGTGTTAAGCATTTTAATTTCCTGTTTCTGTAAGCTACAGATCTTCCTTCTGCAAATCCAGTTCTTGCTACTTTCTGTCAAGTTGGAGTGATAACTATGGTGTCTGGAAACATTCACAACTCCAGTTTTGTAACAGTAGATTTCTACATTAAATGCTAGGAAAATTTGGGTTTGTTGTTGGTTTTGGCTTTTTTGGGCTTTTTTTTAAAGTCTACACCATTCAAGATTAATGTCTTGGAACGTGTGGAATGCTTGGCTGTGTCATTGCACAATAATAAAACCAGCTTTGAATTAAATGCCTGTGGAAGAAGGGAGTATT
The DNA here is from genome assembly GCA_013396995.1 of Dicaeum eximium. Classification (NCBI taxonomy): domain Eukaryota; kingdom Metazoa; phylum Chordata; class Aves; order Passeriformes; family Dicaeidae; genus Dicaeum; species Dicaeum eximium. The sequence continues at coordinate 1,667,939 of VWZP01009260.1, forward strand.
GGGTAAAGCATAAATGAGGCTTTAGAAAATCTTGGCTTGCTGTTTAGCCATATGGGTTTGAAAAGCTGCCAAGGTCTAAGGGAATATTTAGGGAGTGGATAGAGATCAGTAAATTGACTCTGGCCCTGTACTGCAAGTGGTGTGAGTGGGGTCAGTTCGTGTCACTGAGAAGACCTGAGATTTAGCAGGCTGGTATTAAAGTCCTTTATAAGTGCTTATCTGAAAGCTTTGTGGAAGCACCTCATTCACTTTACAGTGTAGAACTTTTGATAAGAAGTCTTGTTTTGGTTTTTTATGACCTTATGATGCTATCAGAGAAAGATTGTAGGCAGAAGTTACATGTAGCTTGTAAAAGTAACATTTGTTAGTGTAGTTATTAAGTGTAGCTATGCTTAGGTGAGTAGGAGGATCACTCAGATGCATTTTTATATGCATTTAGATTAGGAATTATTCTGTAAGTTTTTGCTAAACTAGTGGGAGGAGTGTTTTTAGGCTTTGTTCCCTTTCTGAAACTGCAAATTGTACAGTTCTATAAACAATTATTTTACAGGGAGCACAAGATGAGATTGCAGTATCTTCACACATGGAAAAGCCTAGCTTGAATGTTTTGTGTGGATTAAAATGCTGTGGACAGTGAGATCAACCTAGAAAACAGCTGAGAGTTCTTTTGGCTGTTTAGCTGACATACATAACTCTCATTCTCTGTCAACCCTAATAGATTTCTAAAGAAGCCAAAGGAGAGAACTTTCTAATTTATTTTTAAAACGTGTTTATCTTGATTTTTGATTGTTCTTATTTTCTGTTCCTACTAAACTATACTGGATTTTTCATTGTTGTCTGTAATTATTCCTTAATAATCATAAATTGTTTAATTAAAAAAAAATGCAACACACTACCAACTTTTACTAGATGAATTTCTAAAATCTCAGGCTATTTACAAGACAAAATAAGGAACAATGCTAATTATCCCGAAATAAAACTCAGCAATATTTGTCTTACACAGACATTGTAGAATTCTTATAGTTAATTTTGTTGACTTAACACCTTGTTCTTAACTTTTGTCAGTAAATTTGAATGAGCATACTTTATAATTCCAAGTGGGTTTTCTGAAATCCTGCCAGTAGGTGAGAGAATGAAATAATCTCTGTTGACAGAGGTATCGTGTTCTTTTCCTGATTTCCCCAGTCTAGGTTACTTTCCATCTGATTGAATGAGTTAAAAACTTTATTTTGCCTTTTTGAATTGTAACACTGCCATTTCAGTAGAATTGTTTTACCATTTTCACAAGGGTCAGGTTTCTTGTGTGGCTGTGACTGTTGACTTACCAGTTGAATCAAACAGTGCACTCACATTGAAAAATATTTTGACCCTCTATGTGCTCTAAGGTCCAGATTTGTATTTTTAGGAGATACAACTAGAATTACAAATTAATACAGTAGAAAACTGCATGGGAAAAAATATACTCTGACTTTCTATCATGCTACTCAGGGAAGCACCCAGCAAAAAGGTTGGAGAGAGTATATACTTTTCTCATTGCAGCCCCCAGTACAGCTGACAGGGTTGAAAGAGTACAGCCAATTTACTACAGAGAATGCTTAGCTGGCAGATGATTTCTGGAGTCTCAGTGTCAGTCACTTACTTAAACTCTTTATTTATTTCTAATTTGAGGCTAATTAAGCAAGAAGCATTTTGACTTAAGTTTGTAGTTACTACTGTAAATTTGGATACTGGAAATAATTCTGCAGCATGGGGTTTGTAGTGGTTTTTTTTTTTCCTTTTTTATTTTATTTGTAGATGCAAGCTGACAATAAATTTAAAAATTCCAATCTCTTTCAACACCTGTGCTACTTAGCTTTGTAAAATCAGTCAGTAGACTGTTGACATAAGTAATTGTACACAGGCTTCAACCTTGTTACTTATGGTATGTTAAAAGATAGAAGGTTAACAAATTTGCCACGATAAAGTTATACTTAGTCTGTAAATTCTGTAAGCTTTTAGGATAATTGCCAGGTGTTTGTCACTTGGATAATGAATCTCTACTCTGGCTGTCCTCACCATTGTTTTTAGATAACTGTGTTAATAAACACAGTGATTGATAATGTCAATTGTGTAAAGCAGTTGCTCTATTATGTATCAATTTGTTAACTGGGATTTTCCCCCCCTTACATTCAGTATTATGCAGACATTCCAGAAGAAGAGAGAGAGAAGAAACTAGCTTCCTGTTCAAGACATAGATTTCGTTACATTCCTCCAAATACTCCTGAAAATTTCTGGGAGGTTGGATTTCCTTCCACTCAAACCTGTGTGGAAAGAGGTTTGTGAAAAAAAAAAGCTTGAAAAGTACTTTTTAAAGCTTTTTTTTTTTTTTTTTCCCCTGAAATTATCTCTAGTTCATGTAGCAGTGTTTCTCACTCAGTCCTGTTGAGGTCTGTTTATCAGCAGCCATTATTTTTAGTAAATACTGTCTGGTTTTAGCAGTTCCTGTACTACTAAGAAAGGAATATAAGGAGAATTTCTTAGAGCCTAGATAGAGAAGGCAGAAATAATTGTGATTTTCACAGAAATTAATTTAATATTTTTGACCATAAGCAAGAATTGGATTTTCAGAGGCAAAGGCCAAGAGATTGTACTTACTTAGGAGAGACAGGCAGCACTATTGATGTCCTTTGTCAGTGTTTTTAGGGCTTCATAGTACCAGGTGATAATGGAAATGTTGCAGGTAAGGTGTAGTTAAACAGTTTTTCATACATATACCCTGCTTGTTAGTGACAATGAAAAGATGTGGTATTTGGTTTTGGGGGTTTTTTTAACTTGTGTTCACATAGAAGTTTGTTCTTTCTAAAAAATTTTTCAAAATCTTAGAGCTTGGTGTAAAAATGAGGTTTTACAAATTATGTTAAAACACAGTGAGTATGTAGTGTACTCTATGTACAGTTCTTCAGAAGTGGTGAAGTGCTGGGGTGAGGAGCCCTGTAGGAACTCTCTGAGTTACTTATATCTTTACTTGTACATTAGCTGTGAAACATTAATCTTTGCTTTTATCTGTTCTTGTAACAGTGTCAGGTCAGGCATAGGAAAACGTAGCCAGAGTTGTGTATGTGTATTGTGTGCAGTATCATTGTTAATCTTTCATAACAGGGAGCCTTGATTTTTATGGACCATATAACTTGTTAATACCCATTTGGAATCTGCTTGCAGCCTCATTAAAAATTAGCTTCTTGGCTGTCTCCTTGTTCTGCTGGAGTAAGACCTGTTCAGTTGTTAATGGTTCTCAACAGCACATCAGAGGCAGACTTTAGATCAACCCTCCCTTGGAAAAGAAAATATTTTATAGCAGTGCAGCAAGAGAACTAAAACATGAGAGAGAGTTCCCACAATGAGCAATTGCTCTTGCCACTCCAAAGTAGTGGGGTACAACATAGGTATTTTCTATTCCTTATTGGTATCTTGAACCATCTGTTTGTGTTGTTTTGTTTTGTTGGGTTTTTTTAATAACTGAGTTACATAGACAGAATTTTCCAACTATGAAGTAGAAATCTGCTACTCTCATTTTGCTGGATGTTGTTGCTGATAAAGGGTAAGGAATTGACAAAAGCCAGGTGCTGAAATCGACTTCCATAAAATGTCTGTTCATTGTCAGTGTTAGCTAAATTGAGCATGTTATAGAAATTTTCTATACACCTCTCTTATCAGAGAGCTTTTAAGGTGTGTTGGATCCATAGGCTTGTGTTTGGCTTTTTCCAGTCTTTTATAAATCTGGGTGCTCTTAAAACAGAGGGAGGTACTGTTTAAACCTACAAAACACCTTCACGTGCCTGAAGTTTCTTCTGTATGACTAGGATTTACATTTTCAAATGTGATTTTTATTAGTGAATTGAATTAGAAGTTCTTCCATACTTTGTTACTCTTATGTAAAATCCTGGTAGAAAGCAAACGAAAAGTGCAGTTTTGTTTTGAATAGATGAACAATTCATAGTTTCCATTCTGTTCTTCATTGTAAATTGTGTCTGTATTGCATTACTGTGCAGTCACCTACTAGAAGGCAGCTGTGTATTCTAATGAATTATATTTGCACACTGGGATCTCAAAACTTTTATGTCAAGTCATAACCAGTTGCCCTAAAAGGAAAAAGAAATTATAAAGTTATTTTTTGAGGCTAAACACACATTAAAGCTGAAGTTATGCCTGTGTTTATATTATATTTCTTACCTCAGGTTTATTCTTTTTAAGGCTACATTAAAGAGGATCTTGCTCCCTGTCAACGTCCAAAAAGGCGGCAGCCTTATGCTGTGATGTTTTCTCCAAAAGGCAAAGAGCAGAAGACATAAAGGATGGGGAAGTAAGGAGTGCCAGCCTGAAGTGTATCTTTCCTGTCCGTAGATATTTATAGTTAATATAAACTTGAAAGAAAGAACTGTTTTCCACAATGATAGATAAATTGTTTAATTGAATATGTAAATTTTATAAAATTCATTTGCAAGTCTGATGTATCAGGAAACAAAACTATTTAATGTATGTTTGTTTCATATTGTATTAATACATTTTGTATTTGTTTTTGCAACTGTCAGATGAGTCTCCTACTTTTTTTTTTTTTTCTTTAAGGCCAGCAGCTGAAATTCCAGCAATTCCTCTCTAAACTTTGTGTCAGTGAGTAACTGCTTTGAAGTCACTGAAAACAGTTGTTCTTGCAAGAGTAAATGTCTGTCAATGGGAACAGAAATTACAATTTCCTAGGGTGCTTTTTTTTTGCTCTGGATTTTCTTGAATTTATTTTATCTTGTTGCAGTAATGGTTATATCTACTTGGAATAAAGCTGTATTAAATAGGAAATGTATCTACTGTTCATAGTTTGGGGGTGTGAAAAGGAGGAAGTCTGTGTCTTTCTTCAATTCTGGTGTTAAATGTATAGCACCATGTTTTCCTGAGTATTTAAATTAGAATATCCAATATTCCTTTTATTTTTTCCTTGAAATCTCCTTGTATATATGTGTCTCCTTTATTAATAGAGGTAAGCATTGTTATTTCTAAATTTGGGTGACAGCTCTGCTTGGAGTTCTCCTAGTAGACAGCAGTAGTCATCACCTAGGTTACAAATGATTCTCCAGAGGTATTTTAAACTAATCTTTTGTAGCTGGGGATATATTTCCATACTTGCATTGGGAAAGTAAGATCATACAGTATCACAGAGGCAGGGTAATACCTGCATAGGTAGACAAGCCAAAGATCACCATAAGATCCTTGGGAATAAAGAAGCTACAATCAGAGTTGGGTTCAAGCTGTAAGAACTCTTTTTAAAAAGAGATCATAAAGCAAGAAACTATTGAAATGCCTGAAGTAAAAATAAAATAATAGAAAGTACAGATACATCTGGGGGTTTATCTGTATATATTTATATATGTGTCTGTAATTTCTATTCTTGTACTTTATGTATGGGTATAAAAATATATTAAAAAACTTGGTGCATAGGACCATTTAAATTCAGCTGTATTTATATAGGAATGGTGGCAGGTTCTGCTGGTGCAGAGGTTGTAGCACAGGCCCAAGAAGAAAACTAAAACAAATGTGATCAATTTAACTGTAAATGACACAAAATCCTTTTAGGATGAAATTACAGGCCTTGCAGAAAAGTAGAAGAAGGGATAACAGTAGGCACTGTCCTTATCCTACCTGCTTAGTTGGTTTACTTACTTCAACATTTCACAGGGCATCCCCTAAGGAATGCCAAAGGCATAAAGCCAAGTAACAATGAAAGCCTTCAGTCATTCCCATATATACTAATACATGCTGACAATAAATGTTTAAAACACTGTAAAATCATTTCTTGGAGCATGTAGTCAAAGAACCCATGCCAATGTAAGTCTGGTTTCCTGGAATTTTTTTTTTTAATTGAAAAAAAAATTATTAGGTGCTGCCAGAAAGTGGAATTCTTGAAGGTATCTTGAAAATTGTTTTAGAACAACTATTACATGCTCTGCATAAATATTTATTCATTAAAAATTTTTAACAAGAAAAGTAGGGTAGGAAACTGCTTTTAACTAGGGAGAGCCTTTACACAGTAGAAGCTACATCCACCAAAATAAAAGTGGAAGCACGTTGCAACTTATCAAATGGTAATTTTTCTATGAAGTAGGCTGGTTTGATGCCTTAAGTTTTAGCTTTCATATTTTCCAGATTCTGTACTGCATTAGTATATAACTCTGAACTTCATATAAAGTGTTAGCAAGTTCTCCTCACAGTTTAGTTAGACAAAACAATCCTTTTCCAGCCTGAGAACCAAGGACACCGTTGCAGCTTCAGGCCCAAAAAGTATAAACAACAGCAAATTGAGGAAAGCAATCAGAGAGGATGGGATTTCATAACCTGAAGCTGTAATTGGACAATTAAGCCCAATATGTAAGTGGACCAAAACTTATAAAAGTGTGAAAACTCAGGACCTACCATCCATCTTGGGTGGAGCCACGGCCAGGCTCTTGTACTACCCAAGGAGTAGTCTTTGAAGGCCTTTTAATAAATACCTACTTTATTCCTTTAACACTGTCTAGCCTCTGTTCCAGGCAGCCTCTCAAGGCATCAGTTTGAGAAAGTTTCTGAAAGAAATAACTATAAATCCTATTTTAAGGACTATCAGAACAAACTTTATCAGTAAAAGTGAAAGGTAAAGTAAAAGATCAAACAATAATGGGGACATTTAAAGGTAAGATGACAAGAAAAAATGGGATTTTTACAGCAGTGTTCATTATCAAAGTGCCTGGGAACGTTTCTTTGCAGGATGGGTGGACAGAGCTGTTGGGAACTGAAATGACAGAGGAGGTCAATGACATGGGTGCTGGTGGAGCCTGCTCCCATGGATTGGAAGGTGAGAGAAGAAACTGCTGAATCTCTCACTACAGCATGGAACATGACACTCAAACCAGCTGTGGTGGTCAAGGAGAACAAAGTAACAATTCTGCCTTGAGGCTTTAAAGAGGACTCCCAGGAGATCAGTGAGGCTGCAGCCTGATGGGTTTTATGGAATCATGGGAACTGGGCTAATTGATAGGAGTGTAATGAGCAAGATTTTCAGACGTTTATCAATACAGTGTGAAAAGATGGCACTACAGCTGCCCTTCTGGTGGCCTTTTAGATACTTTGAAGGTGTCAAAATATGATTTACCTGACAGCTCACAGTAGAACCAACTTGTGGTGCAAAAGTTCTCTCCTAGAGGATGCCTGTTTAAAGGTACATAAGACATTACAGTGGGATTCTGCTAAAGTACCATTTTGTTCAGCCTGTTTGTGTCCTGAGAAAGGATGGAGGGAGAAGTCTTAAATTATTCACTGAGCAAGTAGAACTGGGATATAGAAGAGGGGACATATTGCAGAGCAGAACCCTTCATACACAAGAAGGGGTGTGATGGATGCTGATAAAGTCATGAAGTGTGAAAGAGCAAGGATTGCTCTCCAAGGGCAGCAGGTTTAGTTACAAGAAAAAAAGAGCACATCGTGCCTATGAGGATATTGCTGCTCCACTAGAGGACAGTAAGGAACTGCTTTTGAGCTTAAAGCAGTATAAGAATTACTCTTTCCTAACCTTTGATAGCTGGTGAATTTTACAAGATTTATATTGATTTTAAAATTGTAGATCTCTTGTCTAGCTCTTCTAATGCCAGAAAAAATATTTTGCTTGAGGAGCAAGAGATCAATTATAAAAATCAAGAAACAAGAACAGAAATAGACTGATTTCTCATCCAAAAATAAGAATAAAGAAACACCAGAAGTCTAAGCAACCTTTCTGTACCAAAAAGATCATTGAAATTTATAATTTTAAAAAATTTAGTTAAGTATTTCTATTTGTAGAAGTTTCTAATTATTACTTGCTGGCATTTTTAGCACACTCTTGGAATAATATGTATCTTTTGCCTAGAAGGAATGGAAGAAAAAAAGGGAGCCAATCAGAGCCAGCAAGGAATGTCTGCTAAAAAAATCACTTTAAATATTGTTACATTTATACATATTGGCTCTCTTCGTCCTCTTTATGGCATGGCAGCACATTGTGGTTGCAGTCAGCTGTGCTATCAAGAGGAGTGGACTGTGTTCTTTGAGATTTGTGAGGTTTTCCACATCTGTTGTCAGTGGAAAAAAAAATCAGATAAAAACTGTAAGCTGAAGTAGGTTTCTGTCTTTGGGACTAAAACCAATGTTTGTGAGCCAAATATCCAATGGGTTCTTACCTGAAGGCATTACTTAGAAGTTGAGAGAGTGGGAGAAATGTTTTCAGGTGTATTGAGTATGAGCATCCAAGTGGGAATCTCTGAACGGCAGTGCCTATTGGGTCATGCATCCACCACCTGGATAGCCACAGCTATCTTCTAGTTTCCTGTCCTTGTCTGGGACTACATCTTAGGGTTTGTCTGCCTCTTCTCATTTTATAAGATAGGGGAAAACTTAGTAATCAATACTTGGGTTTGTGCATCTTGCAGTAATGTAAATAGATACTGAAATAATATTAGTCGTGACTGGAAGAGCTTGAGGGCTTGGCATTCATGTAGTAATTGCCCCCAAAGAAACAGTAATATCTAGGAACTCATCCATTCAACAACAGCAAAAACAGCCCTGCCTGGAATGGGTTGAAAACTGGAATGGGCTTCTGAGTTTTTCTGAACTCAGATCAAGATCTCAGCTCTTGGGTTCCAGCTGAGCTTATGGCCTGCTGGAGTACAGCCCATTCCTAGTGATTCTTAGCATATATTCCAGCTGTGACATTCAGACACTGGTGTGGACCCAACAATTGTACAATGTCAAGTTGGTGGCTTAGTCTCATTCCCAAAAACATAAAGATGGCAAAGTCATGGCTTTAGCACTTCCAAAGTGTTATCTGTTCACTCTGCAAACAATCTCAGCCTGAGAAGGAAGCCTTTGATCAAAAAAATGGTATTTTAGACTGCTAAAATACCAGTCTAAGCACAGAAGTCAGATTGTTGGTAAAATGTCCACAGGCAAGCTGTTTCCTGCGCTACCTATGAGGCCACCTTGGTTGCTAGTTGCTTTTAATTAGTTGTGCTTTTGAACTTTGCCTTCCTCATGCAGAAAGGACGAATGCCTTGTCTCTAATGAAGCAGAAGGAAAACTATGTCTGTTTGCTGATAATTAGAAACTCCTGTCAAAAGAAAAAAAGAAATATAATACAAAAACAGAAAAATCATAGGCCAGGGAAGAACAGAGGAGAGAGCAGAAGAGAGTGATGAGGTTCTTCTTGGTGGTACATCATGGGGTCTCAGTGGACTCTTGTTTTTAGAAATAATAAACATCAGCCCTGATCCTCAAGGAAAGGAGTTTGCTGTGTTCAAATAAATCAGTTGTGGAGCATTTGGAAGAAGAAGCTGACACTTCCTTTGTCATGTGTGTCTCTAAGTGTAGAAAGACTGCTCAATCTCAGCATCATCTGTCTTTGTTGTGTTCCTGCACAGAGCATAAAGTTTCCAGGAGTATTCTCTGTGTACAAGTATGAACACCTAACTATGAAGGAAAGGGAGCAAAACACTGCAGAAATAAGCCCCAGGTTTGCCTCATTGGAAGATGGACCATGCTTACTTTAGGCTTAGTTTCTTTCAATAAGACCTGAAATGTAGAGTGTTTGCCTCAGATTTCATCTTGCTTCTCTAGTCTGTGCATTGCAATTTGTATGTTACTGTATCAAAAAATTATGTGCTGTAGATGATAAAAACAGCGTTGTCCTCTTTGAATTATTTTACAGGTTTCAAAGTGACAGCACAGGTTGGGTTGTTGCATCTTAGAACAAGCATGTGCTATAAAAATACACAATTCATTTTGATCATCGAGTTCAAAATTATGATTCCTCTAAATACACAGAAATCTCCCCTCAGTGATCGATATGAGATTTTTTTTTCTGAATTGTAATTGTCTTCTGTCTCACCACACTCCTTTAAAAGCTACTTCTCCTCTTTAGAATATTTTTTAGGATACAGATGTGGCTAGATATTTGGCATCCTGGGCACAGTGCCTGAGGTGCAAGCATCATCACAGCCGAGCCACATGGACTTCCCAGGCTCTGGGAGAAGTTACTGTATCATGGGCATTGTGCAGAGAGCCAGACAGCAAGGTCTGTCTGCCACACTCAGCAGTGGTGGGAGATAACCCTGCCCAGCAGGAACCTTGAGAAGCACATTTGAAGATCAAATGGCCTTGGGTGTCTTGTCTGCATTCCAGCTGCAGCCATGAACAAGGCTTATCAGTCTCACTTATACCCAAAAGGGAAATTTCAAAAGGGAAAGTTGATTTAAGCTAAAAGCTTGTATTTATTGGGAAGGCATCCTCAAACTAGAAGATGTTACCAAATCAGGATGGTAACATTTGGTACATACTTTCTACACCCATAAGTGGCTACACATGGAAGTAACCAATGCACCAACAAAGTTATTGGTACAAACTGGTGACATATATGACATATTCAGACAAGAAAAGTGAGGAAAATACCCCCAGAAATAATTGCAGGAAGAGTTCCATGTCTACCTCTATTACACACCATGTCTTCTACACAGATACTACACACGTGGTGATAATGCACATTAATATATTTCAGGTACTGTACCAGAATAAATAAAATATTAACAACAATTTACAAATACAGAAGATCTCCCTTTTCCCCCCTTTCTTATTTCTGAGTGGTCTACCCAGGACTTTAAGCTTCAAAGTAGAGATCAGTTAGATTTTTGGTTTGGATTTGTTTTTTATTTTTTTCATTTTTGATAGTCACTAACTTTAATAACTATTTTGAATTGATTTATTTTCAGTTACTTGGTACCTTACTTGTCATGGCTCCTACTTAAGACAACAATTTCATGTGGAGAATGCTTTAAGAAAAGAAAAATGTAGTGATACAAAAAACAAAACCTTTATATGTCTGTATTCCAGAGCCAGTAGGAATAGACAGGAGACAGTGCTGTGGATCAGACACACATGAAACAAGAAGCAGAGGAGACAAAATTCAAATCTAGTCATCAGCTCAAATCCATATGGTGATAAAAGCCATTCAATTCCCTCAGTCAAAATTACCAACTCTATGAGTCTTTTTAGAACAGTTTTAAATAAAGTGGGAATAAAATAAAGCTAGATAAGAAAGAAATAACAATTTAGGGGCCTTTAGGAATATGTTTTGTGTGTTTTACTTGTGCCCTTGGGTAAATCAGTTGTGGGAAAAGATAAAGAGATTAAATACAGTCTTTGAAATTACATTCCTAATGACTCACCATTTCAGAGAGCTTGGGAATTTAAGCTGCAATTGAAAAGACGCATAAAATGAAAAAAAGCTAACATTATCTTGGATAATATGTATCAGATAATGAGTTGATACTCTTTTAATGTTGAACAGATGTTCTAGAAGAGGCAATTATTTTAATTCAAATTTTCTTTTACTTAAGCCAGTTTGCAAAAATACAGGTAGTCTCTCACACAAAAGTAAGGATGAATATAATTAGAACCAAGACACTATAGCTGCAAGTCAGAAAATCTAATTTTTTATTTCTATTCCATGGAAATGTCCTGCATTCAAGTTGTAGTAGTCTTCCATTTTGGAACAAAATAGCAAAATTTTCCATTAAATGAAATCTAAAATAATTGGGTTTGAAATATTAGACTTCTTGAAGTATTTCACTCTGCCCTAGCAATTGAACTTATGTCATTACTGTCAAATTAATAGAAGCAGGCAAGAAGCTCAAACTCATCATGACAACCCTCTCTGAAATCACTGTGCTCTTTATATGTGTTTCTAAAGTGTTTTGCTTGCTGGATAAGAAATTAATACTTTCCCACTTGCTAGCCTGCCAAGCACACTCTATTACTTGCTAATAGATCATTAAATGCTTGGCAAACCATTCAGAGAAACCAATGTGACTTTTGAAGTTTAATCCTAATAATTTGACACTTAAGCAAGGAAAAAAAAGAAATGTAAAAAGTTGTAAAGAATATATTTTTAGCTATACTTCCCTCTACTTTTTTTGGTCAGTAATAGAGAAGCACATGAAATCATTGGAAATATGATTCTCTTCTTCTCAAACTTGTGTTGGAAGAGTTAGCTGTTTGGGGGGTCATGTCAGAAAGCCTTTTTTATTCCTCAGTCTCTGAGTATTGACAGAGAATATTTTCTTAGCAATCCTGGAAAAGTATTATGCATTCCCAAGAAAGGAATTGCATTTATGTCTCATCTGCTCCATCTTCTGCTGTGGTTAACAGAGAGCATTGAGCCAGGGAGCTTTGGGATTGGTGGCACTTCACCCTAAGGACAAGAAAATGAAGCTTTTGTGAAAATTTTGTCAAGACATTAAATGGCCATGTTGTTTTGATACAGTATTATGGAAATATATGACTTACTCACAAGTCATTAAATGTGATCAATATTTCTTTTAAAAGACAGGTATGTGCTGTGGAGACTGGTGGTCTCCAGGCTGTGCCAGCTCTTTGAAGTTATTGCATATATGATTTTCTCACAGAACTGGGTTCATTTATAAAAAGACATTTATGTTAAAGCACATGTGAACTGGCACGGAAACAATTGCTATTAAAATATATTTCCCTTTGCGATGTCAACAATTTCCAACTCAGTATATATAAAAATAGCTGTTGTGGGCTTTCTCAGAAGAAAACTTCTGCAGAATCTGCTTATCCTAGGACTGACCTGGGAAGGACATGAGAATAGGAACAGTAAGATTTAAGGCATTTGTTACACAGAGAGACTAAAAATTATTCTTCCAAATGGGTCTGTGGACATGACATGACCTATTCTAGGGGCTCTCACTCATGTCCCCAAAACCCATGGCAGCTCTTTTACACCCAGCAAAGACACCCAGTGTGCTGTAGCACACACTGAGCCATTCTAGAGGGAACTGCCTTCAATATACAGTTATGAGACTCACAGGAGACTCCCAAAACCAAACATTTCTTCTTTCTGCCACTCTAATTTGTTACCTAGAGGCAGCACCCTGCTTTTTTTGCTCAACTCTTCCAAGTTCCAGATGTACATCCATTTCCAGGAACAGAACTGATGCTTGCCTGCCAAGGGCCAACAAGGACCTGCATTCCTGGTGGTGAAATCTTTTCCCTCACAATTCCCCATCTCTCCCACAATTCTGGATTCAGGCTTTCAGATCAGATTAACTTGAAATGGTTTGAAAAGGGGACCTTATTTCAAAGGGCAAGAGACTGAAGATGCTCTAAAATGTGATGGAGTTCAGCAATCAGAAAGCAAGGTGCTGTAATTCCCATCCCATTGCAGAAAGCTCGGACACAGGTTGGGGCACTGGCAGAGGACAACTCATGTGGAGGGAGTTTTGTGTGAAAATATTTCATTTTCTCAAAGAAGGATGTTAACTTTAGGATGCTCCAAGGCCATTTTGGTCAGATCCTGGCCTGCTCTACTGCCACATTCAAAACTCATCCACCTGTATTAACCTACTCTGGTAGCTTTCCTTGTGCCATCATGCAACTAAATCTTATTTAAATCCTATTTAAATCCTATTGTCTATTTGCTGTGGTTTTAGCACTCAGACAAAGGGAACTACACCTTTTGTATAGATTTATGCTATATAGTAGCCAAGAATAAATCATGCAAGTGGAAAAATATCAAGGACAGAGTGTAGAAAAGTAGGAGAATGTGATTATGTATGTGGCTGCTGTCTCTGCAGTCCTCAAGCAGAATATCTGCTGCTCTGCACATCTCTCATTTTTTTGAAAGCTAAAAAAAAATTAAAACCATAAAAGACCTGCTATTCCTTGCCCATGGCTGAAGCTGAAGGGAAGAATTTTTCAGGGAGGATTTCCAAGCTCCCACTCACTAGCTTATTCAATTTTTTAAGGCTTTGGGATAATACAGACTCATTTATTTCCCAAAAGTGGCCTGTAGTCATCAAGGAGGTTTGATGAATTTTCAACATGTGAAAATCCAGTGTTTTCCTGGCCTGCTTCCAGCACTTCTGACATCTTCCTCTTTTACTACTTACGTGTGTGCAATTAGCTATTTTGGTTGTGTTTTCAGACCATTCCCCTTCCCTATTTTCATTGCTGGATTGCTTTTGAGGGTCCTGCTCTCACCACCAAGCCCACAGTTTTTGTATCAACAAGGTGCAGCCTCTAAAATCCAAAGATGGTATAAATTTCTGCTTTTACTGAAGCAAAGCTTTCACAGTAACCTGAGAGGGCAAAAAAAGCTTTCATATGCCAGACCTAGTGTTGTTATGTGACAAAAAGTAGGGAGAGCCTGATAACCTCACTGGGGACATGATCCCTCCCTGCCCTTTGCAGGACTGTCCCAGGGAACCTTCAGCCCCATGGGCCAAGGGTGACATCCATCAGGGTTAGACAACAGGAGAGGCTCACCTCAGGGGTTTGGCACGTTATGGGGTGCAGGGGAACAATGTCCTGGGATGCAGCAAACTTAGAGGATGCTATGGGGAGGAATCAGAAGTGGCAAAAGGAAGGGATGATGGTGGTTTGGAGAATAATGAGTAGGAGAGAGTTAAGGGATATAAGAGACCAGTCAGTACCTTTGTCTGGCCATGCCCTGCACCTCATTGCTGCCTCTGTCCTGTCTGCTCATTAATCTGTGTCCAGCTACATCCCTGGGTAGAGGCTCCCTACTGCTGCTGGCAGGCAAACAGAAGAGGTGGCTTGCGAGACAGACAGCAAAGCAGAAATAGCCTGGGCCAGATATTTCTCCATCCCTACCTGCGAAACAGCTGGAGCAGCTGCCTACTGATCCAGGCCAAGCACAGGGGAGAGTGTGAGCTCTGGGGTTCACTGTGATACCTGTCTACACGTGTGTGTGTGTCCAAAGATGGATGAGAGCATCCAGGGCCAGCTGCCAGGTAGGCTGGGTGTCCATGACTGTTTACAGGAGGGGTCCATAGCTTCTTTTGTGTGTGTGTGTGTGTGTCTGTGTGTGTGTGTGTGTGTCTCTGTGTATCTCTGTGTGTGTGTGTGTGTGTGTGTGTGTTTGTGTGTGTGTGTCCCTGCAAGTGAGTGGGGCTGGAGCTCTCTGGGGCTCGTGTGCCCCCCTGGTGCCAGTAGGTACTGGATAGATTGGATATATGAGGACAGTTCCAGCTCACATGGTGGGTCTGCATCTATTTCCACCACACAGGCTTCATGTGGATCAGACACAGAGGGGTACAGGACTAAAACTTTTGGGCTGCTTGTGCAAGTGCTGTGTTTTCTAAGTGTGCTGGTTTTGACCTGGATAGAGTTGGTTTTTTTTTCAGTGTAGCTGGTGCAGGGCTGTGTTTTGGATTTGTGTTGAGAAGATGTTGCAAACAGAGATGTTTTTGTTCTGGCTGAGCAGCACTCACACAGAGTCAAGGCCTTCTGTGCTCCTCATTGCACCCTGGCAGCCGGGAAGCTGGGAGTGCACAGGGAGCTGGGAGGGGTCAGCTGACCCCAACTGACTGAGGGGTATTCCAAACCATGTGGCATCATGCTCAGCACGTACAGCTGGGGGAGAAGGAGAAGGGAGGGATGTTCAGAGTGATGGAGTTTGTCTTCCCAAGCCACCATCAGGTGTGATTAAGTCTGGCTTTCCTGGAGGTGACAGAACACCCACAGGGTAGGAGTGAGTGAGCAGCTGAGCTGCCACTGGGCTTAACCACAACACTGGGTTGTGGTGTGTGGCCACATGTGTCCAGGGTTTGTGTGTGTGCCTTTGGAATTCATACTCAACCTGCCCACAGACTATTTTTACCTGCTGGGCTGCTGATTCCAACGTCCTGCAATCCCACATGTCCAGGTCTCTGCTCTACTGAATGCAGCGGGAATGAATAAGTGGCCTAAAGTCTGATATTAACTGAGTTTTAGACTATTGGGGTTTCTGAATGAAGGATTTTTTCTTATACAGGGAAGGCTTACAGACACATGGGGTCCACCCATTCTCTGCTGGTGGCTGCTCAAGGACCTGTACAGGGGAAAGTAATTTCTGACTGCTGCACAGCCACCATGCAAAAATTAGAGAAACAAAGTATGGAGGGAGAAACTTTTAGCTACCATTAGTGTAGAGGTTGCAGCTTCTCCCATCAAATTTAACTAATGTAAGGCCATGCCTCCAGGATGGCCATGCCTGTGGGTTTCATTCTCTCATGCTCTGAGGGATTGCACAGCTTCCAGCACAAGATCATACGATACACGACCTTGGGCTGCAGGTCCCTCCCACTATCCAGTTACCAGGAATTTTCCAGTAAGTGAGACCCCATAAGGAGGTGTCAGTGATAAAAGCCAACCTGAGAAGAACCCTCTCAACGTCAGTGCTGAGCACATTAATAAATCATTTAGCCCAGCACCTTCTAAATACCAGCCCCAAAGCAGCAATATTTACAGAAGTTTCTCCAGCCCATGCACAGATGGTTTCTGACTGCTCCTGCTCTGAGAGACCTCTCAGCATGAACAAGAAGTGCCCTGGGTGGGGGAACAGCTCAGACTTTTCACAGGGACAGTTTGCATGGTTAGGTTTGGGTACTAAACAGTGCAAAATAAAGCAGAGAGTATTTCCTACGAGTCTGGGAATTCCAACCTAATTCTAAACAAGCATCTGTTTGCTCCAAGCATCAAAGCCATGAATAAGCACAGTAAAACTCTTCTTCTGAAAGTAGAGTGATAGAAAGCTTTCAAACCCTTTAAAATCCCTGAGACCCTTTAAAATTCTCTTTCAGACTCCTGCATTGTGGTATCAATCAGAAATGTCACCTCAGCACCTGCTAGAATGACAGGCTGGGTTGGCTGTGACGCTGTTTGGAACACTTGAGCCACCGTCCACCTGAGCAGAGACAGGAAATTGTACAGGTGATGCCTCATGTCCTCCCACCAGGATAACAAACAACACAGTGGAAGCAGGTCAGCCTTGTCTCCTTGTCTGCCTTTTGGTCCCAAGTGAGACAGTTTCTCTCCTGCAAGCATTGCTAAGTGTGAGTAGTTGGTCCACACTCTCACTTTCCCTCAAAAAAGTAACCATTTTTAAGCCATGTATTGATACAGGGCAGTCCTATCAAAGAAGATGCACGCACAGCTGAGGCTGTGATATGGTCCTGTGCTGGAGGCTTCAACTGCAGCCCTAGGTTAAAAAAAAAAAAGGAAAGAAGCATTAATTCCTGATTTCTAATGTTTTCCACGAAAGAGGCAATAGCAAACACAGGAAAAAAAAACCCAAACCAAACCAACCAACCAAAAAAAAAACCCATACAAAATGCACACAAAACCCTCCCCAAAACAACAGCAAAAAGGAAGCAATAAACATGTCAGTTCCATAGGGCTGTATTGGAGGTGTCCTGGGGACAAGCTTGGGTTTACCTGATGGTGTTTGCAAGTTGGGCATACAACATCATTTGGCCTCCTCTTTTTCTCTGTGTTGTCATCTGCTGATTGCTTCTGTTGGAGCAGTGCTTCTGCAGGTGCTTTGAGAGGCAGAAAGCTCACTCAGAGTCCTGCCTGCAGGATGGGGACAGGCATCTGTCCCCATCTGCATCTCACTGTAGTGATATCCACCTCCCACATGCAGGTGTGACCATGCTACAACAAAGCAGGAACATCCTCTGCCTCCAGCAGCTGTACCAGCAGGACTGTGGTGTACATCTCAACATGACAGCCCCTCAGCAGACACCACTTTTCAGACCACACTGACATTTTCAGCTCCTAGATGGGTGTGAGTTAGGATTTAATTCTACCCAACAGCCTCATCATAAGAAAAATATTAAAACTTGGAGGAGCATAGTAACTTAAAAGTCACAACACAGAAGCTGTGGGTAATGCACCAGCTGAATGGAGTAACATGGAGCCCAGAACAACACTGCCAGGACCCAACACCACCATGTGATTTTCCTTGCAAGTATTTTGTCCCATTCTGTAGCACATTGCACACCTCAGACTGGTCCCTCTTTTTTACACCCATCTCCCTGGCTTGTGCCTGTATCCTCAATCTCCTCTCTTATGCCAGAGCATTTCTACCTTGCCTGAACTCTCTTCCCTGAGTCTGGGAAGGAGAAAGGTCCTTCATCTCTTCCCAATCTCTTAATCTCTTCTTAGACAAGCAGTTCCCTCTTCCTAGTTTAGTTCCTCGAGACAGCAGAGCAGCCATGAACAGGGGGTCAGGGAGTCACAAGACACAGGGAGGGACAGGAGGAAGGTGCTGCACAGCAGCAGATGGGCACTTGTAGCTTCCAAGGAGACCAACACAGGAGGAAGCAGCAGCACAATGTGTGATGAACTGCAGAACTCCTTCTCCATCCGCCTGTGCCACCTGGGGAAAGAGGGAGATAAACTGGGAGTGAAATTAAGCCCAGGAAGAAGGGAGAAATGGGAGAAAGGTGTTACAAGACTTGGATCTTATTTCTCATTACCCTACTCTGACTCAATTGGTAATAAATTATTTCCTATACTCAAGTCCATTTTGTCTGTGATAGTAGTTGGTGCATATCTTGGTCCTTATTTTCACCCATGAGCTTTTCTATATATTTGGTTACTTTTTATCTCCCCTATCCAGTGGAGGACGGGGGTGTTTGAGTATCTTTGATGAACACCTGGCACCCAGCCAGGGTCAACACACCACAGCCTCTGACTGTGCATGCCGTAAGAAAAGGAACAAGGATCTCTCTAGCCTCCACCTAATGTTCAGTCTGCTCCCTCAGCAGGTAAATACTTCTGGAGCAGGGATTTCTAAAGTATGTGCCGGGGAGATGGACAGTGAATCACACAGGTCAAAGTAAGCAGTCAGTCTGGTGACCCAAATGCAAAATGGTCTGGCACAATCTGTTCCACACCAGCACACTGAGCATCCATGCATGCTGTGGGGACAGTCTTCCTCACTCAGAGACAGACCCTGACAAACCTCCCTGGGCTGAAATTTTAAGAATGGAAGGCAGCAGTAGGAAGAACAGCTCCACTAAACCACAGCTGTGACTTGAAGAAATAGTCTAGAAAAAGAACACAGGTAAAGTGTAGCAAGCTGTTCTTCGTGCAGCACAGCATCCCAGCTTCCTGAAGTTCAGAGCTTTCTTGCACCAGAGGTTATTCATTGGACCATCATCTGAATACAAATACAGCTTGCTCTCACCCTCCATGGGGGAGGGAGGCTTGTTCCCAAGTGAAATAAGCAGATATCCCAGTGGAAGTGAACAAAATGTCTCCAAGGGACTCTGCCATCTCATATGCCCCAACACCAAGGTTCATCAGCATCCTGCCATCCTGCCAAATCCTTGTGCAGCTCGCAGCGAGCTACAGCTGCGAGTCAATAGCAGGATCCCTGTGCTGTGCATCAGAGGAAATATTTCCATACTTTCCTTTCAGATTGTGTTGAGATTGCCTCTGTGCTGTGGGCCTGACTTGGTAATGCTTGCTCACAGCAGAAAAAACCCAAGTGTCAGGTGATGTGAAGTCCCTCCTAGGTCTCGCTTTAGGTGCCTCAAGCAGAGTGGATGAGCTGTAGTCCAGCAACAACCTGAAGCCAAGGAGAGGGAGCAAGCCAGCCAGCAGAAGCTGACAGTGTCACAATGACTTGTGACCCACCTGGAGGTGGGTCTCAGGATCTCAGGAGGTGCAATGTTCAGTTATAGAGAGGGACTTTTCTCCCTGACAACCATAGTGCCAGCTTGGGGCACTGCTGCTTTCCACCAGCTGAGCTGATGTTAAAAGTATAGACTGTTTCCTTGAAAAATCCTCAGGGAAAGCAGTCTCCTGCCATTATGCTGAGGAGGAGGATGCAGTGCCCAGAGAAGCCCTGCTGGCAGCTGAAATCTGTCCACCAGACTTTACCAGGTGGATTAGGACAGGCAGGGGAGAAAGAAGGTTTCCTACAGCCCTTCACCTCCTCCTTTTGGCACGTGCATGGCTCCAGACACAGGCTTGGATCTGTGAAGGCTAAAATTTGGTTTTAATCACATCTCTGAGAGAATATAACAAAAAGCTGTTGGCATACTTGTTTGCAGTATGAATAACTAATGGAGCAAATACCAAGGAAAAACTGAAACTGTTGTAATTAACTACTGTGTAACAGAGATTTTGGTTCATCATCACAGAACTTTTAAATTAGGGGCTTATCTGTACATAAATTATAAGTATTATTTAGAAAGGGAGTAATCTTAGAATAACTTGATTTGCTCTAGGAACACATTCTGGAAGTCAAATTTCTATTTATTTACAGACAACCAAAATGAAAATATTATGTCTATTTTCATGTGGCGGGCTTAGAAAACAAAAACAGTCACAGGAAAAGCATTTGTGATGGAAAGTTCCTGTCCTCTCACTGGGACTGCTCAGACTGTGAGAAGAGAAGGAAAGGGGAGGAATATACAGATGTGTGTATATATAGAGATGTATATATTTATCAATATATATTTAGTGCATGTTTATTTATATATATTTATGCAGAGAAGTAAGAATCACAAAGTTAGGAGAAACCAATATGAATATTTTTAGTTAACATGAGAACAAATAATACGGTTTCTTAGGCTGGAAGGGAGCAATGTGTGCACACAAATGCACACATCCCTGCTGGGAACTGGAGGCCTGAACTATTGTAGTTTTGATGATGGCACAAATGGAAGACAACTAAATCCAGGCTCCAGTTGCCACCATAGCTCATGTCCTGAAGATGAGGAGGGTGGCTAGGTTTGGAGAAGCATGAGTGGGGGCTGCAGTTCTTCCCCAAGTTTCCCTTGAGAAGCCTTCAGGGGAGATAGGTGTTCTATAAAGACCTTATACACTGCGCTCCGTGAATGTGGAAAGTGACTATAGGGACAATTATCATACTGCCTCCTTATCCTGTAATAAGGAGCATTTCTGAGAGAGAGAGAGAGGTGGGGACAGAGAGAGAGCAAGCAGGTATCTCACTCAAACTCCTTTGTTCTGCTGCACCCTGTATTTCCCCAGTATTGGTTAAACCAGTCCCAACAAACACCAGCCCTGACCTCACTTCTCCCTCCATCAGCCCCAGGGGCTCAGCCCCTCTGTGAGGAAAGACAGGGAAAGAGACAGGCTGTGGCCCAAAAAATCAGCCTGTCAAAACATCAGCCAGTGCTTTTAGAAATCAAAAGGAGGAGCAGTGGGATAAGCCCCTCGGAGGCCAGGGCGGTGCGCGGAGCCCACAGATACGGGTGGGTGTGCAGGGCAGCGAGGCAAGCCTCACCTGCATCCGTGCTGCCTGCTGGGCAGAACAAAACCTCCACCAGCTCCAGCAGAAAAGAAAACAAAAGCCTTGAACAAACCATGCCCCGGCCATTTCAGCCAGCAACAAAGCTAACAAGCAAATCAAACAGAGAAATATCCCAGCAGACCTCAACGGGCTGAACAAACAAACGGAGAAACTCAGGTTCCAAAGAGCAGGGGAGCTGGGTTATGAAACAAGATTTTTGATACAAAAGGAAGCTTACAGCTATCGCTGGTGATTAGACATGGAAGAGAAAGGTCGCTCTGGGTGTTAGACCACACTTCACACACACACACACACAGAGGTTATTCAATCAATATTTGTCCTGGAATCACATGTGGCAGAAAAAGTTTCAAGTGAATGGTCAGCAGAATTTAATGCTCGCATTCATTCATGTTGTGCTCTTGGATGAACATGTGTTTTTATATCTAGCACAACCTAAGCTTTAGAATCCAGGAGGTTTTTAATCAAAATACAGGAAAATCTTGGAATTAAACATTTGTCTATGCCTTTCAATTACATTTTCAGCAGGACAGGAACACCTCACTTATGATTTTAGAAAGGGAACTGTGATAGGAGGGAGATTATTTGAATATCCAGGTTCTAGAATTAACAGTAAAAATAATTCAGTTAATGGTCCAGAAAGATAACACTGTCCACAGAAACCTCCCCAAAGCAGAAGGGAGGGACTTTTTCCTGCCATCACTGCGTTCTCCAGCCATGCTGCTGCGCTGGCATTAGAGGTTTTACTTAGGGTCACAGCAGTAACAGTGGGAAGATATAATCCTCTGATGAACAAGCAGCTGTTACCCCCTGCCTTTGTGAAAATGATGATCTCAGGTTGAGGATATTGTTGCCTTGAATCATCATATTCTTTTTATCCCCCTGTGAATTTGTCACAACAGATTGTTTGCTTATATTCAGATCATAAGGGCATGGCTCAATTTTCTCCCCTCAGCAAGAGTTAAAGGAAATTTGACCGTAGGTGCCCTAACCATGGACTTTAGAATTTGGGCACAAATAATGATGATTAAAACACAAACAAAGCAAAACAAAGACAAAACCCAACCCTCTTGCCTAGTGACTTAATTACAAAATATTTGTGAAGCACAGCAGAACATCCAGTTCAGGTTATGATACACCTAATGGGTGGCATTCAGAAGATTCACAGAGGCAGGATGCCTCTGAGTCCTTCAAACAGTGTCATAGCATGACTGAAGTGAGATATTAGTGCTCTCTAAGATTGCAATAATTTCAGCTGCACAGGGAATAGCCTTGGAGGGGAGAGCTCCAGTGAACACCACAGAGAATTATAGAACAAAGGTAAATATAGGGTGGCTGCTTCAAGGCAGAAGCTTTCAGGGAGAAGTTTATTTTAATACCCTAGCGGGAAATTAACTGGAAAAGCAGCTCCATCGGCCCTGGTCAGGAAGAATGAGAGGGCAGAGATTGTGCTCCTCTGGCAGTCGGTCCTGATGGAGCTCCCGTGCTGCAGCACAGGACAAAGCTTTGCCATGTTCTGCATCCGATGGCTGCGCTTTCCTCCTCACGCAGCTAAGGCAAAAGAGAAAAAAAGCCCTAAATTGGTCACATTGTGTTAAAGATCGCTTTGATGGACTTCAAACAGCCTGCTGAAATCCTCCGCTGGGCACGCAGTGCCACTCTGCTGCCAGAGGAGATGCTGCAGGAGGGCAGGGGCCCGAGCGGGCAGCAATGCCCAGGTCAGGGACCACGTTCCATTTCTCTTACAAACCATTTTTCTTCACCTGCGCACTTCCTCCCCTCTAAAAACACCCTCGGGGCAATGCTGATGACCCACGCTGGTGTTGTCTGCGGAGAGGAAACTCCCAATTCAAAGCGGGACACCCTGGCACAAAACAGGGTTTATCCTGCAAATGGGCTGGCAGGTTTCACACGGGGATTTGTTCTTTCTAGGTTTCAGCCACACGAGGCTATTGAATTTATATTTTGTAACACTTGTAAGGGAATATTCAAAGCGGAGAGGGAAAACAAAGATCGTCCGTGAATGTGATTTGTTCCTCTCAGAGTTTTGGCTCCCACTCTGTTTGGCATTGAGCACTATAGTGCCCTGTCTCACTGGTCCTCTGGCTCTGCACTGGGGCAAAACTGCACAGATTCAGGCACAATTAAAACCACTTTTCGTGGGAGTCACTCAATGCTCTGTAGTGTATTTCGTTAAATAGCCACAGATTTGGCCCAAAATTACTTAGCTTGATGCCCTTTAGAAATGTCCACTTCAGAAACAATTGCAAGCTGAATTTGAGCATTTGAAGTTCTGGGACCAATTATCCCACATGCATTCGTCTTCCTTCTACCTTTATGGGCCATCATCCTCCTGCTCCTCTGTCCAATCCAGGTATGGTTTGTACAGAGCGATAAAAACAACATATCCCTCACCTATCTCATTCTATTGGCAAGTAAATACTAAAGGCTCAAGACCAGCAGATGGCTGTTCAAACAAATTCAGGTCTTACCGAGCCTAGAAAGGACTGACACACCCATGTTTTCACTGTGTGGCTCTCCTGTGAGCTGTAAGGGTTGTTCTGGAGACAGAAACTACAAATTGTTTTTTCCAAGAGCAGAGTATGCTTCATGATATAGTATCAAACACTGCATTTGGTCCACCAAAGTGCTGATTAGGTGTCAGGCAGTTTAAAATTCCTGTCCATTCTTAAGAACAAAAATAGGGAGAGGTGACATGTCATTACTGTTTAGAGCAGCACGAAATTTAAACCAGAAAATTTTTTTATGTTAGAAAGAGGAATTTCAACACTAGTTGAAGTTCTGCCGTTTTTAAACATTTCTCTATAGCCTGTTCCTCTTCACTTTTTTTTTTTCCCTCAGAAACATGCTTACACCTCCCAAAATACACAATCACTCAGGTGAAACAGTACAGGGAGGTGACACCTCAAGGCCCCTTGTGAGCTGCTGAGGTGGCTGAAAACACCAATACCACATAAATCAGTGAAGACAGCTCTTGAAATGTGCTTCAAGTTTCTCAACACCAAGTGTCAATCCTACTACATCATGACCAAAAACCTCCTTGGACGCTTTTACTGGTGCCTCAAACATAAAGCTTTCTTAGGCACCTTTAGGATTTTCTTCTTAGGGCCTCCTCACCACCCTCTTCCCTAAGGGTGACAGGGGAAATGGCACTCACAAATGGTCCCCATGCCTGTAGCATGTTAATGTCTCACCTTGGCCTCTCAGAACCTCAAGTGGGGTGCAAGAGAAGCTGTACTGATTTAAGAGCAGCAGCCAGGGCATAGCAGGGCTTTCATTTCCTTCCATTAGAAAACTGGTATTTCTGCACTCCTAGTACCAGATGGAACATAATGAGACCACACTCGGGGTTTCATTCACAGATCTACTCTTGATGTACAGGACTTCTGAGTCCATTTAACTGTGCCTTTCCCCCAACTTACAATCTTGCCTTGATATCTGAGTTCCAGTCTCCCTCTAACTTCCAGTCCGTTCGTTCATTACCTGCTGGCAAAGAACTGCAGGTGAAGTTCTGTTTCCCTCATATCACTTACAGACATAAAACCTACTTTGCTGGCAATTGTAGCAGTTTGGAGTTAAAAGTAAAGCACAGATACCTTTGATCAGCTTCAGATCAGGGAATGAACACTCAGAATATAGATTCAACTAAGTATTCAGCTAGCTGCAGCCATCGCTCTGGTCTCTGACCATCTGGTCAGATGAATGCTTTTCTTCCTCAGAATTCTTTCTTTTCAAGGCATATAATAGAATTGCAGAATTTCCCGAGTTGGAAGGGACCCACACGGATCACTGAAGTACAACTCCTGGCCCTGCACAGGACACACTAAGAATCACTCCATGTGAGTGACAGCGCTGTCCAAATGCTTCCTCAGCTTTGTCAGGCTGGGAGCTGTGACCACTTCCCTGGGGAGCCTGTTCCAACCTCTGGGTGAAGAACTTTTTTTTAATATCTTACCTAAACCTCCCCTGGCACAGCTTCATGCCACTGCCTTGGGTCCTGGTCACCAGAGATATCAGTACCTGCCCCTCCATTCTCCCTTGTGAGGCAGCTGTGCACTGCTATGAGGTGTCCCCTCAGCCTCCTCTTCTGCAGGCTGAACGAGCCAAGTGACCTCAGCCACTCCTCGTACAGCTGCCCCTCTAGGTCCTTCCCCTTGGAGCTTCCTTTGGATGCTCTCTCACAGCTTTGTAGCTTTCATGTGTCACAGTGCCCACACAGGGCTCGAGGTGAGGCTGTCCCAGCGCAGAGCAGAGCGGGACAATCCCTGCCCAGCTGGCCATGCTGTGCCTGATGCACCCAGGACATGGCTGGCCCTCCCAGCTGCCTCATATCCAACGTGCCATCAACCAAGGCCTTCATGTCCCTTTTCCACAGTGCCACTCTGCAGAGTTTCATTCCTGTCTGTACACAAATCCAGGGTTGCCCCGTTCCAGGTGCAAAATCCATCACTTGCCCTTGTTAAACTCCATGCACTTGGAGATTGCCCAGTCTGATGTCACCCCATTCACTGTAAACCTTTGCACCCGACCCATGAGCAGTTGCTCACCCACCCCATGACCGGTTTATAATATTCAAGAGAGCTTTGAAGTTCCAGAGTTTTCTTCCATAAGCACTGTTCCCTCTGTAAGTCAACATTAAGACAACACAAAACACTTAAAATATACAACACAAGGCCTCGTTTTTCAGAAGAGATCTGCATTTCAGGCAAACATTAACATAAACCCAGTATGTGCTGGGTTTATGTGCTCCCTCCCACAGAACAATATTGTATTGTAATTTAAGTATTGTTCTGTGCTCCCTCCCACAGTAATCAAGCAGTAGTCCCATTAAAACCTATGGGATTACTCCTGCAGTAAGGTGCTTTCCAAAAGAGAGAGCATCACTAGGCTGCAGCTCTGAGAAGTAACACTGTGGCTGCATGGAGGGTGCAAACAAGCTTTTACCACCTAGGCTATGCTAATTAGTCCTAATGATGGTTTGAATGTGACTGATTGCATCTCCCCTCACTGGCAGAGTAGAAAAGAACTATATCAATTAGTTTTGAAAATGAGTGAATTTAATTAGAATATTGCAGAATGCTTCATACTTACAGAATATTTAATTTTGTGCTAAACACCAAGTTTTTAGGCAGGATTTATGTACTCTTGCTATAGAACCCTCTTGCTTTGAAGGAGCTTGTTCCCATAGGAACACAGTCACACTGGCCACATGGAGACAGCTCAAACCTTTCCAAAATCAGCCAGCAGAATAATTCTGCTCTGGTTTGAGTGTATGTGTTATGTCCTATTATATCTAGTTGGAATTACATGCCCACAGAGCAATGTGGAAAAAAAAATATATATACATATGCACAAACACACACACACACACACACACACACACACACACACACACAGAGAACACAAGAATCTTGTTACTTCTTTTTGCTGCATATCTGAACTATTTCCTTTTCTTTTTCCTGAGGGACTGGCCCAAAAAACAGCCATCTTCAAAGACATTGCAATAAATTAGAACAAAATTATTCACTTTTACTTTGGAAGAAGGAATTACCAGTGTGTCAAACATCCCAACAGAGACACCTGCAGATGCACCAAGAATGTACCAAATGCCATGCCAGGAGAGCTGTACCCTCCTGCTACATTGCCATTTCTTTCCATTTCCTTTCTGGCCCCTAAGTAAGTTTTATTTTGTCATAAGTTTTAGGATGGATCAGACAGATTCTTTCCAAGCCTTACTCTTCCCAGGTCTTATTTCTTCACATCTTAACGGATTTATCCTTTCCTTGGGGCTCAAGGAAGCTTGAATTTTAGTCTTTCAAGTTGAATGCCATCTCTCTCTTCCCTTACTTTCTTCTGCACTAGAATGCTTAATTTATTTAACAGCCTCATTGATCTCAACATGAAAATTATTCCATCAAGGTGCTATTCAATTTGAGCAGAGAAAGCAGAAGACTTTGGATCTGACTTGCCAGGGGATTGCCTTTCCATTTATGTAATTCCCATTTGTTGCTTACAAAACTTTCCTGCCAAAACATTCAGAGCACAAATGTATCCTGTTCAGACCAATTTTTAGCAGCTTTAATTGCTATCAGACTATGTAAATCATGTACGTGGCAAGCTGTGGCTGCTGGGGGTAGGACTGAGCTGCTGTTTTCCCCTGCAATGGCAGTAAGACATCCCACCCCACAGGCAGCCCCAGGTCCTGGCAGACCCCACTGTGCAGCTGGGCCACCATGGCCATTCCTTGCCAGGTAAATCTGCTGCTCCCCAGCGGGTGGCTGGACTCCCTCCCCTTGCTGCATGAAGGCAAGCGGGAGGATTTGGGAAGTGGAGGCAGCAGCCCCACACGAGCACCACAGCGGTGGCCCCGGGCAGCAGGGAGCAGGGAAAGGAGGGCTGTGATGGGAAGCCTGTGACTTGCCCTGGCTGTGATGGGAACTGCAGTAGGGAACATGCCAGATCAGAGGTGCACAGCCTTTGGCAGCTCACTGGTCTGGCGAGAGAGAAGCTGCCCATCACCCTCCTCCCAGCCAGCCTGCAGCTGAGGCTGGACCCATATTCCCTTGCCACCAAAGTCACTGTCATTTTACCTTCCTTCTCAGGAGCCCAGGCACTTGTGCCAGCTTTACTGACTGCCCTGAAACAGAGGCAGAGCTGACCTGGCTGCGTTTTATCATGTTGGAAATTTGCCAGTGGCAAATATTTAGCTGGGAATATTGCTCAGGGGATCCAGGCAGGATCTGTGCCCTACCCTGGGGGCAAGGCAGAGTGGCTGCAGACCCTTGGGACTGCCATGCAGGTGGCCCAAGGTGACAGACAGCAAGGATCCAGGCACAGGTTTGATTTCTTCCCTCTGACTGCAAGCTTTCCACACCAGCCTGCAATGAGCACTACCCACTGAGGATCTTCCAAAGTTAAAATGGCTCTGAAACCTTCCCTGAAATTTTGGAATGAACCAAGTGTGGTGCTCCTGGGATATCGTGTTGCCTGCAGACCGGAAAATGCCACGAAGCTGAACGCAAAAACCCAGCTTCTGCCACCAGAAGTTTTCCGTTTGCTTCCTTCATTCCCCTTGGAGTCATTTGAATATTTTCAAGAGGAGAAAAAAAAAAAATCCTTTGAATATTTTTTTTCCCTTTTTCTTGGATATTAAACATTTCCAGTCAAGCTGAACTTGTTGGAGAGTTTCTGAAACACTCCACCAGCATGTCCCTCTGGGAACTTTAGATTCTATTTATTTAGTGTTTTTGCTCACTGAAGAGCATGTCTGAGAAGGTGTCAACAGCATTTTCCTTCTCATCCAGCTCCTTGGTCTGACTGTCCTGTGAACTGGAGGGTTTTCTTACCCTCAGCAACCAGCAAACTGAAAGACTTGCCAACATGAATGTTTCAGAAATCTGCAGCCTGTTTTAAAATTATCCCGAGGTGATTAAAAATTAACAGACACTGTGACAAAGACGGATGTTCTTCCAGGCTTCCCTCTGAAATCTTAATGTCCAGTGATTCTGTACTTGATTCCAAATTGCCTCAGAATGGTAAAGAACAGGAAAAATCATTGCTGTCACTTAATGGAAACCTTAAAACAGCTCTTCTTAGCAACGAGTCATTCTGTTCTACTGCAGCTGGAAGTTGATTTTTATTTACACCACTGCCTAAGGTGATTTCCAAGCAAACCAGGCATTTGCCCCTTCCTCATTTCAATAAAGATGACTCCATTTTGAAACTCATGCCTATCTTAACTTTTTATGACACTGAAAAAAAACCCAAAGCCCAAACTCTGACTTCAAAGAAGAAAACTGCAGGAAGACAAGGACAAACAGAAACAGGGGTTGTTTTCTGTACAAGTGCCCACAGATTTTGTTTTTCAAGGGAGGGAGGAGCTATGTGGCCCTGTTCCCATTTAATCACTCTAGTAGGAGCCAGCAGGAGCCAGCAACAGCCACATTCCAGTTGAAGTTCCTGCATGGCCACCTTCCTTGTTTTGTCTAGTTATCCTGCAAACTCACTGAGACATGGGAGAGTATTTTAGCAGCACCCAGTAAAATGGAGCTTCTGGTGTACTGTGGGTCTTTAAGGGCTCCAGTAGCATATAAAGTGAAAAAACAACAGCAGCAACAACAAAAAAACCTCAAAGCCAGCTTAAGCTGAATAAGGAACTTTAAAAATTCAAGGATGCAAGAAAGAAGTGAGGAGGAATTCCTGCTGGATGTGCAAGCCCTCAGCCCTCCTGCCATGTGCATGCATCCCACCTGAGGATGGTACTTTTTGCTCCTGCAGCTCCTTCACTCTCCACATACAAACAGGCTGATCCTTCCTCCACTTCATTTGTCCACTCTGCACCTGTGGTCCAGCAGCCACCTCCAGCATGCCCCACAGCAGCTGGGAACATCCCTCCCAGTGATCCTGTAGTTCTGGGGAACTGCATGTGCTCAGCCCCTTCAGCAAAGGTGCAAGCCTGAAGTTGGCTCCATGAAGATACATCCTCACAGGCACTGGCAGTTCTGGCTGCCAGGCAGCAGTAAGTCCCTAGCAAGAATATGCAAGTTGTGATTCAAAAGGCTTAAATCTGGACATAGGTGGGTGGATTTTGGCAAGAAGGGCACCCCCTCTCCATTCCCCAGCCCCACCTCAGAGACAGAAGCCCACCTCCTGAATTCTTATCTCACTGTGAGGATGCTCAGGTATTTCAAAGGAGAGGTCATAAGAATTTCTAGTGTGGGTGAAGCAATATGTTTTTCATGGTCCTGCCCTTGGAGCTCGCATAACCATTTTGACCAGTTTTCCAAGAAATGCTTGGCCTGAATCAGATCTAGCATGGATCTAGCAATGAAAAATATTAAGTATCCTTAGTGAAGGTGCAATAAGTTGGAGTAATGATACAGAGGCCAGTTTTGACTTAACTAGACTGCCCTAAATTCTTTAAGAGACAAACAACTATCACATTGGCTCTACCACCCATGTGTGCACTACCAGCTCACTGATGATCTCAGGAACTCTCCAACACAAACACAAACACAAACACTATGCATGCCACACCTCTGACATCCAAAATAATTGGCAGGTTGGGTGTCGTGACCATGCACACCTCAGCTGATCTGAGGAGACACTGTTTCATCTTTGCTGAGGGCACCTGCTTCTGTCTGTGGGTCCTGCCCCACAGTCACACACACCACTCCAGCCATGATGTTCGATTTCTTCCACTTTCCCACTACTGTAGGAAATTTGGTTTTGAATTTGGTTTCATGTCAACTTGGTGATGGCACCTACCC
This sequence comes from Dicaeum eximium, assembly GCA_013396995.1. NCBI lineage: Eukaryota > Metazoa > Chordata > Aves > Passeriformes > Dicaeidae > Dicaeum > Dicaeum eximium. The sequence continues at coordinate 1,698,401 of VWZP01009260.1, forward strand.
TGGAATGATGCAAGCAAAATTAGGTTCTGCACAGAGAGTCAAGCGTGGACCAATCCTACCCAAGGAACACTGCTTTTCCAAGAAGGTGACACTCTTCTTAGTGTCAAAATTCTACATTGCAATTTGCAAAGGTGACCCTTAACAAGCAAAACACTCAGACTCCTGAAAAATCACCAGTGAAAAGCACAAGCACTTAGCATTTCCGAGAACCAGGCTAAATTTACAACACACTGAAGCTTCGGGCCTGGCACTAAAACAGGTCTTGCTATCCAGATGCAGTATTAGTCTTTTGTAAAGAATTTGTACTGTCTTTATCCAATTTCCATTCTTAACTATGGCTCTCAGTGAAATTAGTTCCAACTCCCCCAACTTTTTTTCTGCCAGACACTCCTCCTAAACAGAAGGATTATTAAATTCACATTCCAAATCTTTCTCCAATATTACAACTGCTTTCCCCTTTTGAAGTGCAATTCTCTTCTGCAAAGTAAAGGAAAAAGAAAGTGTTTATAAATATTGGATTTGGATTGTTTCTCCAAAGTCTTGCACAGCAAGATTAGAGTCCTCACAGGCTATGGACACTCTGCCTGGCTATGGCGATCTGACAGTGATATCTAAGACCACTGGTAATAATGATCTCTCTTCTCACCTACAGGAGCATTATCACCAGGCAACTTTGCTGAACTTCACATAACAGCATTATCTGACTGAGCCTGACAGTCAGAAAACGAGACTGTCAAAATTACAAGTAATAATTGCATTTACTCTTTCTTCCCCTACCTGCCTAAGTCCTGCAGCTCTAATAAGCACCAGTGACAATAAGAAACTTGTTTTTGTCCCCAAAGCAGGCAAGCACTGTGCAGAGGCCACTCAAGAACTAGCCTGGTGACTCACACTGGTGACTCAGGACTGGTTATTCCCACAGAGCTAACTCTCAGTATAACACAAATCTTGCCTCTAGCTCAAATTCTGGGTGAACTTTTCAACTCACCTGCAAAGATATTTTTAAGCTTGGCCTGACAAACTACTCAGGACCCCAACTTTAGCTCAGGGTTTGTGGCCTTTTGGGCTGGCTTTTCACATCCTGCTGGCCACTCACTTGCTCTGCAGCAGGACCGCACCCACACCAGTTAAACTAAACTAAAGACAACATGAGGATTCTGTATATGTGTTAACTTTCCTCTGAGGGCAGGTATATAGAGGCACTGTTTCTCTAATCCCATTCCTCAGAATGGTAAACTGCTGAGCTTTTGTTTTTGTCCAAACTCCCTCCACCCTCTTCAATCTCTACAAAGAAATTCTCTCCATCACCTGTGTTAACAGGTCCCCCAAATTCCAGGCTGCCTCTGAACACCCACAACCAATGAGTCTCTCTTGCAGGTCTTGGTGCACAGGGTGAAAAAGCCATCATGCTCCATCACTCCCATTACCTCTTGTCATCTAACCGCTTACATAAGCCTGTGACCTCTGAAATAAAAACATTTACTTGCACTTGGGTAGAGCTGGCTGGTTGGAAGAGAACTTGGAGAAGGAAATGATTGAAAAAACAGGAACAGAAGCAAGCTTCCAGAATGTGCCTTTTTCGTTTTCCTTTCAGCTTTGCTATTTCCTCTAGTCAACCACTGCTTCCCCATCAAACAAAAAAGTTTCAACCAGCAAAGTCAATTTGTTTAACATTTTCACATATCCTCCAGCACACAGGACTTCTATGGCTCATGTGATCACCTAAAGTTTTGCTAAGCACAGATCAAGAGGACATAAGTAACTGGAAAAAAATCATATTATGTTGTGCACATTAATTTAAATTTGCTCCTAAATCTATAAATAGGTCTAGAGAACGAGGTATTTCTAATGTGCCAATTATCTTTGTACTGTGGTACCCCACTCTGTATCAAAAATGGCTTCACTTCAGACTGGAAAAGTAATTCTCTCCTTGTATGTGGCTTTCTCAAATGGGTTTATTTTCACTTGCAGTAGAAGAGGTGTTTTAACCAACCTTCAGTGTGATTTTTGGAAAAGACAGTATGCCCCATAGGCAGCTTGTGCATATAGACCATCAGCATCTGTTGGGGTCCATGGGAGTATTTAGATTAGTGGGCACAGACAAGCACTTTGCAAAGTGACAAAGTGAGCTCAGCTGGATGAGCCAGGCCTGGAAAGACCTATGATCTATCCCAGCCACTCTAATTTTGATGCAAGGAGGTTGATAAGCTCAACCATTCACATACATGTTCCTGATTGCAGAGACTGTAAAAAATAGTTTTGTAGAATTTAGGTGACAAAATCATTGAGATGCACATGTGGACAAGGGAAAGGGTAACATTTCCCTCTGGGTCAGCTGTAGAGGAGCTCTAGAAGAGAGATTGTGGCTTCATTTAAAATAGTGCTTCCAACAGATAGAAATTTATCCCATCACAAGAGTAATTTTATGAAAGGAGTGCATACTTCTGCACTCATAAAAAATGTCTTAAGTTAAACTAACCTCTGGAACCTCATCTGGCATTTTGGTGGTGGTTCTTTTTCCCAGACCTGCGTACTGTGAGAAGCTGAATTTGGGAAATATATACCAGCACTCATTGCCATACAGAGTTTTTGAGCTCCAGAGGAAAATACACACTGTCACTGTTGCTGCTGCCCCTCAGCAATGCAAGAGGAAAAAAATATCCCAGTGTGCATCTTACTCGGTTCTAAGGTGGGAGGCCTGAGTTCCATGACCTATTTACCATTTAGTCCCTGGACCAGGGGTCAGCATTCAGTAACATACCAACTGCCAGGCTACAGAGCTGTGACATTTTTCTGTAACCCAGGAGTCCTCCCCCAAAAAGTCCTGAATTCTTTTAGAAGTGGTAGTCTCAAAAGAAGCCTGGAACTCCTCCATAGGAGCCAAGTGCATCAGTGCCCTGACAGCACTGGCTGCCACTGCAGGGACAGTGCCTTTGGACAGAAAAAGGAAGGTGGCAGGCCTGAAATTCCTCAGCCTTCCTCTCCAAAACAGAATTTTGAAGGAACCACTTTGCAACCACAGGGGTACAGAGCATCCTTCCAATAGATGGGACACATCAGTTAGGCTTTTCTCTGGGGAAGAGAGTTTAGCACTCTGGCCTACCCACTTTCTATCCAGTGATGGAAATATTGGATAAATGATCCATCCTTGACATGCCACAGGGACAGGCACAGAAGTACCCTCTGATAAGAAAGACAAAATCAGTGTAAACCTCAAGAGAGCAGACTGAAATGAGAATGTCCATCTCAAAACAGCACTCACCTGCCTCTCTAAGAAGGTGTGATATGGAAAACATCTCTTTCCTCCATCATTGCCCCTTCCCTTCCTCAGTGCTTCCTGCCCAAGATGCTGCCCATGCAGTGTCCCTACCACAAAAGTAGCACACCCCAGAGACTTGGTGCCTAAATTTGGGGGCTGTAGTACTCAGTGTTAGTAGAGGCCAAAGGTTCAGAAATAAATCCAAGTCGCAGAGCTCAATTCTAAAATCTTTGAATGCTCAAAAGATCACTTTTGAGAGGAACACATACCGGGGTCCATAGCTTCCTCTAACAATATGATTAAGTTCTCCTTTCTGATCAATCTTTTTTTTTTTTTTTAAATCATCAAATTAGCAAGGTTTTGATAAAATTGTAGGGCACTTCACAATATTTTGTGACAGTTTGGGATGGCTTGTGAATCATCCACCAGCTATAACTGGAATGTAATACAAGGCTTTGTAATGCTTTATGAAGAAAGAGCGTGTTGCTATCTTGCGACAACCATATGTTCCTGTGTTTGTATGGATCTGTTATCCAACCCTTACATAAGCCGTTGATGAAATTATCATCACAGGACAAGCACGCTTGCAGCACGGTTGAGTTGATCACAATAAAGTAACGAAGGAATGAAGGAGCTTTATGCTGAGGTGGACTGGCTGCCTTCACAAGCCACGGCTGCAGAAGGAGGCAGCGTGCAGACCTGCAGTCAGCTGCTCAACAGCCTTCACTTTGGGGACGACACGAATACAGATATTTGGGGCTTGGGTTATATGCCCTTTTGGGAAAGAGCAAAGTAAATGTGCTTTCCCTAGTGCAGGGCAGAGGGAAGGGTTGGGGAGGGAGTTGAGGGAAAGGCTGGGGAGGAGGTTGCTTGAATGTTTTAGGGAACCTGTGAGATGTTACTTGCACACACAGAGGCACTCGCACGCCTCAGACTGCAGCAGGGGCAGCAGGGCCCGGGACAGCCCAGGCTTGCCGCACCGCAGAACGCACCGTCGGCATTCGCGCGCATCCTCGGGGGCCGCTCCCCGTCCTCGACTGCCCTCCGTGCCCATCGGGCACTGCCAGCGCCGGCCCCGGGCACCAGCCCCACCCGGGAAAAGCAGCGGGCAGCGCCAGGGCCGCTTGGCACGGCACGGCTGCATCCCGGTGCCGCTCCCAGCGCTGCTCCCGGTGCCGCAGACGGGCCGGGCCGAGCCGCGGCTCCGGGTCCCGAGCGGTCTGTGCCGGGCTCCGAGGGCCATGTGCCGAGTACTACGGGCACAGACTCCACCTTCCCCGGCTCCCGCCCGCCCCCACGCATCCAGGAAGGGAAAAAGAGGAGGAGGAGGAGGAGGAGGAGGAGGAGGGAAGGGGGTGAAAGGGAAGAA